>QARZ01039999.1:0-16687 GCA_013407115.1 Glycine latifolia | reverse complement strand
GTTCCAAGCCTTCCTCCTCTTGACTTGGTTTGAGGATTGCATCAATATGCATGTTTGATGGATTTTAAATTGTTTCAAATGGATGTTAAAAGTGCCTTTTTAAATGGTTACATTGAGGAAGAGATATATGTTGATCAACCTTCTAGATTTATTGATTACAAACATCCAAACCATGTCTTCAAACTGAGAAAAGCTTTGTATGGTTTAAAACAATCTCCAAGGTCTTGGTATGTGAGATTAAGCAAATTTTTGCTTGACCAATCTTTCATAAGAGGACAAGTGGACAAAACCTTGTTCATCAAGAAAAAAGGCAATATCTTGTTGGTTCAAATCTATATTGATGACATTATATTTGGTTCAACTAATCAATCTAAGTGCAGATAATTTTTTGTCTCAATGCAGAGTGAATTTGAAATGTCAATGATGGGAGAGCTCACATTCTTTCTAGGAATTCAAGTCAAGCAAATGAAGAATGGGACATTTCTTAGCCAAACTAAGTATTGCCTAGAAATGATCAAGAAGTTTGAAACAGAGAAAAGCAAGGATGCTGCAACTTCAATGGCTACATCAGCCTATCTTGATTCTGATGACAAAGGAAAAAGAGTTGATGAGTCAAAATACAGAGGAATGATTGGATCTTTGTTATACTTAACTACAAGTAGACCTGACATAATGTTAAGTGCATGCTTGTGTGCTAGATACCAAGCAAATCCCAAAGAGACTCACCTTACTGCAGTCAAAAGGATCCTCAAATATCTCAAGTCAACACCAAAAGTTGGACTTTGGTATCCTAAAGATACATGTGGATATTTTGTCTCTAACTTTGCAGGGTGTAAATTGGATTGGAAGAGCACTAGTGGAACATGCCACCTATTAGGCAGCTCGCTAATCTCTTGGCACTGCAAGAAGCAATCTTGTGTTACTTTATCAACTGCTGAAGCTGAGTATATCTCTGCTGGAAGCTGTTGTGCACAAAGCCTTTGGTTGAAGCAACAACTACAAGATTTTGGTGTAGAGTTAAAGGAAATATCCCTGCTCTGTGACAACACAAGTGCCATCAACATATCCAAAAATCCAATCATGCATTCAAGGACCAAACATATTGAGATAAGGCATCATTTCCTCAGGGATCATATCCAAAAGGGTAATTGTACAATTGAGTTCATAGATACTCTAAATCAATTGGCTAACATCTATACAAAACCTTTGGCAAGAGATAGGTTTTGTGCACTTAGAAATATGCTAGGCATACTTGATGAATCCAATGTATGTCAGCATGTCATTTTAATTGCCTTTCTATATGATGATTCACTAGATAAATGACCATATATCAAGAATGCCTAAAAATGAGTGTCTTGCTGCATAATCACTGTTTATTCTGCATAATAGACTAGAATAATCGATTACAACACGAGATAATCGATTATTTGATGATTGAAAGATGTTATTGAAACTAATTTTTGCTGATGTAATCGATTACAACTTTGAATTAATCAATTACACTCTGTTCTAGCTCTATCCAGAAAAAATTTTCACATTGGAGTAATCGATTACCCATCAAATTAATCGATTACTTATGGCTGAAAAGCTTTCTCAAAATCAAATCTGGACTGGAGTAATCGATTACAGTGTGTTGCTCTGGTTAAATTCTCACTGGAATAATGATTACACTTCTATTTAATCGATTACACCTTGTTGCAGAGCCTCTGTATGATTACAAATTAATCGATTACAATCTTTTGTAATCAATTACTTATGGTGTTATTGCAACTTCTACAGATTCTTGGAAATCTAAATTGCCATATCTTAACAAAAATTCAAAATTCAAAATTGCTACTGAGTAATTAATCTTTTAGGTACTCAAAATAGTTGTTACACTCATTCAAAATTCGAATTTGTGCCCTAAAACCCCTATAAATACAACTTTTCATAAGAGAGAAAATCCACATCTGAATTCCATCTCTCTACTCTGTGCTTACTAAAATTCTAAGCATTCTTCTTCTTTCTCTTAATCCCAAAATTTTCCCATTCAATTCTTCTATCATAAAAATGTCATGTCTACCTCTAAGAAAGCCAAAACCAGCAAAAGAAAGGCTGGGGAATCCTCTAATATTGCTGGGAATAGGTTAAATCATTGGTTTCCAGAGGGAAAAGATAGAATGAACTACATGCAGTTCAATGCCACCAAGCTGGTCATGGCTCCTAAGTATTTGGACCTCAATTGGTTCATCAATGAGGGATTTCAATTCCCTTCCATGCTTGAAGTCCAAGGATTGAAGAAATTCCTTGAACTTAAGGGTACCTTCTACCCTGAATTAGTGAAGGTATTCTACACCTGTGCTAAAGCCAGCATGGATGGAGTCATTCGCTCTCAAGTGAATGGTGTACCCATAATGATTGATGAAGAAGTTTGGTTTGCTATTGCTGGAATCTCCTGTGCTGGAGTAAGGAGGTTTGATAAATAAATTGGGGGCTACAACAAAATTGACACCTATAGAGGGATGCTTCAAGACCCTTAAATTAGGTTGAAGCTAAGGCTTGGCACTGGCTCTATGACAGGTGAAGACAGGCTTCTTCACTGCATAATTACATATATTCTAACTCCAAGGTCAACCAACTGTAACGACCCCGTATGCATCCGGTTCATTAACATTATATTATGGTCTTAAGCGCAACAATTACTTAACGTAATTGAGTAAACATGGAAGCACTAAAATAATTAAGACGTCATACAATACCAACAAAACCTTATGTATGGAATTTCTGGATACAACCCAGCACCCGGTTACAGATACACAATGTACATACAGTACGAACCCCTACCGGGTTTCGATATATTCAAATAAAATATAGCCAACAGGCTCGTACAAGATCGCCTTCTTTGTCCGCACCCTCGAACCCGGCTTCGGCCTCTTATCCGGGATCCTCGATTCACAGTCAGCCCTGCCTCCGCCTACTTGGCCTCTTAATCGAGATCCACCAAACGACCCCTACTCTGGTCTCTTACCCCGGACCTCGTCCTCAGCTCGCTGGCTATTACATGCAAGAAAATATAATCCCAAACCGGGGTGAGATACAATCTCAGTAAACTCAGGGTTCTTGGAGTCTCACCTCCCCCCTGGTTCACTTCCACAGTACATAGCATTTATATTGGCGTTACAAATAACATAGCCAATCCGGCCTTTTAATAAACATCACATGTACATAATTACACCAACGTGCCATTCCAGCAAAGATATGCAAATTAACCAACCAGTGCACATCTCATGCACAAATGCATATCTGATATACAAGTTACCCAGCCAGTACACATCTCGTTCACAAATGTATATCTTCCAGTGCACATAACATGTACAATCACGTATCCCGGCCTAAGGTCCCAGACCACAGACTCCACGTGTTAATCACACCAATGTGTCATTCCAGCACAGATATGCACAAATGTATATCCAAATATACAAATTAGCCAACCAGTGCACATCTCATATACATGTATGTTTTCAATCAAAAAGCAGTAACACAATTTAAATACAGGCACCTTGACATACAACAACCATCACTCCCCAAGAGTATGGTGGAACACAATCAAAGGAACAAACTCCCAAGAACAAAGAGCTTACCTTCTCTGATCACAACACCGGTTCTCTCAGCCTCGTGATCCCAACCCTCAAAATTAAAACCATACCTGCCAAATAACTCGGGGTATAGTTGCATAAGCTCTTGCTCTCACTCCCACGTCGCTTCCTCCCGTGTCCTCCCTTCCCATAATACCTTGACTATGGGTATAGTCTTACTTCAAATTTTCTTCTCCATCCTATCTAGAATTTGGGATGGTCGGGTAGGACAAGTCACATTTTCTCTGATTTGAACAGAGTCATGTTCTATCACATGCGAAGGGTTGGGTACATATTTTCTCAACTGAGATACGTGAAAGATATCATGCAGCCCGGACAATTGGGGAGGCAAAGCTAGCTTGTATGACATTGGCCCTATTTTCTGAAGAATTAGATAAGGACCGATGAATCTAGGGCTTAACTTCCTCACACCCAATGCCCTTCCAACCCCCGTTATTGGAGATAACCTCAAAAACACATGATCGCCTTCATCAAACTGCAATGGGCAATGTTTTCTATCGTAAGCTCTCTGTCGATTCTTAGCCCGCAACAACTTGTCTTTGATCATGCAGATCTACTCAGAAGTATCCTGAACCATCTCAGGTCCAAGAAGTTGTCTCTCTCCCACTTCAGTACAGCAAGTAAGAGTCCGGCACCTTCGACCATACAATGCTTCATAGGGTGCCATACCCAAACTAGCATAGAAGCTGTTGTTGTATGAGAACTCCACCAGAGGTAGATATCTATCCCAACTCGATCTCTACTCCAAGACATAAGCTCTCAGAATGTCCTCTAGTGTCTGGATAGTTCTCTCGTTCTGCCCATCCGTTTGTGGGTGATAAGTCGTGCTAAGTCGCAACCGGGTCCCAAAAGCCTCTTGAAGAGCACCCCAAAATCTTGAAGTTAACTTTGGATCTCTATCACTGACAGTGCTTTCTAGAACACCATGAAGTCGGACAATCTCTTTAATGTATAACTGAGCCAACCTTTCTGCACTGTAGTTAGTCCGAACAGGTAAGAAATGAACCAATTTGGTCAGCCATTCAACAATCACCCAGATAGAATCGTATCCGGGTTGAGTCCTTGGCAATCCAACTACAAAATCCATGGAAATACTATCCCATTTCCACTCTGGAATTTGCAAAGGTTGTAGTAGGTATGACGGTCTTTGATGCTCAATCTTCACTTTCTGACATACCAAACATTTTGTAACATGCTCGGCTATATCTCTCTTCATCCTGGGCCACCAAAAAAGTTTTCTTCAAATCCTGATACATCTTAGTGGAACCCGAATGAATGCTAAATCGGCCCTTATGAGCCTCAGACAGCACCGCATCCACTAACTTGCCCTTAGGCACAACAATCCTACCTCGGTATAACACCAAACCCGAGTTGTCCAGGTTCTCCCAAGTCACCTCCTTCTGCTCGGACAAGGACTTCACATCCTCATCCCGGTTCTGGGCATCCTGGATTCTCATGATCAACCCTTTGTCCACCTTGGTCTCTCTCAACTCAAGACCTTGGTCACCTTGAAGTATAGTCAGGTGCATATCCCGAAACTTCTCTATCAACTTGCATTTCTCAATCATCATGCAAGCTATGCTCATGTGTTTCCTGCTCAGAGCATCCGCCACCACATTGGCCTTTCCGGGATGGTACCTCAACTCAAAATCATAATCCTTGATGCACTTCATCCATCTCCTTTGTCTCATATTTAAATCTTTCTGATCAAAAAGATATTTGAGACTTTTGTGGTCGCTAAACACAACAAACTTGGCACCATATAAGTAGTGCCTCCAAATCTTTAGAGCGAAGACAACGACTGCTAGCTCTAAATCATGTGTAGGATAATTCTCCTCATTTGGCTTTAGCTGCCGAGAAGCATATGCAACTACTCTTCTCTCTTGCATCAATACACATCCAAGTCCCTGCTTGGAAGCATCACAATAAACTTCAAAACTTCCCTCAAGGTCAGGAAGAATCAGCACTGGAGTTGTGGTCAATCTCTCTTTCAACTTCAGAAAACACTCCTCACATTCATGAGTCCATATGAACGGAGTACCCTTCCTGGTAAGCCGGGTTAAGGGCAACACCATTTGTGAAAACCCTTGAATGAACCTCCGGTAATACCCAACCAATCCAAGGAAACTTTGGATCTCAGACACATTCTTGGGCCTTTCCCAATCCATCATGGCCTCTATTTTACCGGGGTCAACTGCTATCCCGGTTGCCGAGATCACATGATAAGGAATTTCACCTCGGTCAGCCAAAATTCACACTTCGACAACTTGGCATAAAGTTGGTCATTCCTCAAAGTCTGAAGAACACCCCGAAGATGCTCGACATGCTGATTCTTATTCTTCAAATAAATTAGCATGTCATCAATAAACACCACCACAAACTGATCTAACTAATATGAAAACTTGATTCATATAATCCATGAACACGGTTGGAGCATTCATGAGCGGAATCACCTGATATTCATAATGACCATACCAGGACCGGAAAGCAGTTTTAGGTATGTCCTCAGGCTTAATCCGGATTTGATGATACCCGGATCGTAGATCAATCTTAGAAAATATACAAGCTCCCTTCAGCTGATCCAGAAAATCATCAATTCGAGGCAAGGGATACTTGTTCTTTATCGTGACCTTATTCAATTGCCTGTAATCCACACATAGCCTCATACTCCCATCCTGCTTCTTAACAAATATAACCGGCTCTCCCCATGGCGACACACTTGGTCAAATAAATTCTTTGCACAGTAAGTCCTCAAGCTGTGCCTTCAACTTCTTTAGCTCCAAAGGAGTCATATGATAAGGAGCTAAAGAGATGGGTCCTACACCTGGGATCAAATCAATGGAGAAATCAATTCCGCTCTGGGGTGGAAGCTGTGTAACTTCCTTTGGAAACACATCCATAAACTCATTCACGACCATGATCTTTACCAGATCCCATCTCGGCCTCTCTTTTGTTGTACTCAGTAAGAGATAGCGCCGAGCTCCTCTCTTGATCTCCTTGCGAACTTGCAAGGTTGTGACAAGTGAAGTGGAACTCGGCTTGATTCCATCCGGAGATACCACTATCTTCTTATTGCAACAGTCCAACATGACGCCATACTTGGCCAACCAATCCATTCCCAAGATAATCTCAAGATTAGGCATTGTAAGACAATACAGATCAACATTGTATTCCTGGCCCTCAAAACTAAACCACATATCCCGACAGTAAGTATCAACCCGACACTGGTCTTTAGAAGCAGTGGTAACATTCAGAAGAGGAAACAAACTGAAAATCTGTAAGTTCAGACCTAGGGAAACACAATTTTCAATGAAGGAGTGAGTAGCTCTAGAATCAAACAACACTCTCACATCACAACTATCAATAAAAATCATACCTCGGATCAAATTGGGAGCTCGAGCGGCCTCTTTAGCATCTATTGTGTAAATCCTTCCTGAAGGTGGTGCTACTAAAATAACGGGAGCAGCTACAACCCGATCATCTCTTTGAGGACACTCTCTAGCAAAATGACCATGCTGTCCACATTCGAAACAAGTAAATTGACCAGTGGGACATTTCCTCCAATGATTCCTCCCACATATAGCACACCTCGGAGGTGGGTTCGGTCTTGATGCAGCTCCTTTATAATCCAGCCCCTTCTTAAACCGGTCATCTAGGAATGACACACCCAATCCTTTGCCCTTACCCTTGCCTTTCCCGGCTAGTCCTGAACCACCAATTTTTCTCCTCTCCTGTCTAAAAGATGGAGCAGGATGACTAACGCTGCGCCTCTTTATCATGTCTTCCACCTGGCGACATTGCCTCACTAGGCTACCCATATCCCGGGATCCACTCTCGGCAATCTTCTCTTCTATACTCTCTCTAAGTCTCCTCTGGAACTTAGCAGCAAGCACCTCGGCATCGGGCATCGCCCTCCGGAAATGTGCATACTTATCCAATTCATTAAACTTGGCTAAATACTCATCTACAGACATTCGTCCCTGAATAAGGCCCTTGAACTTGGCTTGTTTTTGCTCTCTAGCATCTTGTGTAAATATCGGTCAAGGAACTGAGCCTCAAACAATTTCTTGGTGATAACCTCACCCTGGCCCCTCAGTAACTGCGAAGTAGTAACCCACCACTCGTGCGCATCTCCCTGCAGCAAGTAGGTCGCATAGAGAAGTCGTTGATGGTCTGAACACTCCATCACGGAGAAGATCTTCTCTAACGCCTGCAACCATTTGGCAGCAACAATGGGTTTATATCCCCCATGGAAAGCTGGAGGGTCATGCTTTCGAAAAGCAATAAGCATTTTCCCTCTTACTGCTACATCCTCTTCAACACCAAACTGGGACAACCCGTCCCCTCATTGGTGGCTGGGTCCATCATCACGATGACTACCCCCACCCTGGAAGTGATTGCCTTCGCCCTCGAAGGTAGGTGGTGAAGAGGGTACTCGATCATCTCGTCGCAGAGTTCTCAACTCTACCATCAAATTCTCATTAGCTTTCAACAAGGCCTCGTTCGCCTGCTGGCTTGCAGCCATCTCTTGCTGCAAAGCTACCAAGGCAACCACTACTAGGTACGGTTGTACCTCCTCATCCCCTCTCATAGCGTCATTTCTGGTTCTCACCATGATACTGCACATGTCATACCAAGAGGGAGTTGATCAGGCCCACACTTATTAACCACACATGCAATACTCATACTGAACCCTACGACATAAAAAAGATGATCTCACAACAACTACCATACATAATGCTTCCCTAGGACAAATTGCTCTGATACCATAAAATGTAACGACCCCGTATGCATCCAGTTCATTAACATTATATTATGGTCTTAAGCGCAGCAATTACTTAATGTAATTGAGTAAACACGGAAGCACTAAAATAATTAAGATGCCATTCTACATCATACAATACCAACAAAACATTATGTATGGAATTTTTGGATACAATCCAGCACCCCGTTACAAATACACAATGTACATACCGTACAAACCCCTATCGGGTTTCAATATATTGAAATAAAATATAGCCAACAGGCTCGTACAAGATCGCCTTCTTTGTCTGCACCTTCGAACCCAACTTCGGCCTCTTATCCAGGATCCTCAATTCACAGTCATCCCTGCCTCGACCTACTCGGCCTCTCAATTGAGATCCACCAAATGACCCCTACCCTGGTCTCTTACCCCGGACCTTGTCCTCAACTCGCTGGCTATTACCTGTAAGAAAATATAACCCAAACTAGGGTGAGATACAATCTCAGTAAACTCAGGGTTCTTGGAGTCTCACCTCCCCCCTGGTTTACTTCCACAGTACATAGCATTTATATTGGGATTACAAATGACATAGCCAAGTCGGCCTTTTAAAAAACATCACATGTACATAATTATACCAACGTGCCATTCCAGCAAAGATATGCAAATTAACCAACCAGTGCACATCTCATGCACAAATGCATATCCAATATACAAGTTACTTAGCCAGTACACATCTCATGCACAAATGTATATCTTCCAGTGCACATAACATGCACAATCACATATCCCGGCCTAAGGTCCCAGACCATAGACTCCACGTGTTAATCACACTAACGTGCCATTCCAGCATAGATATGCACAAATGTATATCCAAATATACAAATTAGCCAACCAGTGCACATCTCATATACATGTATGTTTTCAATCAAAAAACGGTAACACAATTTAAATACACACATGATATGCTTCTAGCATATAGTAGTTTTTAGGATTAATTGATTAATAAGTTGTTTAAGACTGAGTAAATTAGATTAGGATTTGGTAAATTATTATTTAATTGCATATTAATTTAATTTGTTAGTTATTTTGTCATTTAGGAACCAACAAGAGAGGAAAAGAAGCAAAAAGAGCAAGCTAGTGCTCTCAAACGAGCCACGCTAATTGCGTGGACTCCCGCGCGATCAACGTCAGAGTGTAAAGATCAAATATTCAGCTCAAAGAGCCCACGCTAGTAGCGCCAACCACCACGCCAGTCGTGCCAGATGCTGAAAACCAAACTGCCAACTCGAACTAACCACGCTATTAGCGTGGACATCCATGCGAGTAGCGTGGGACTACCAAAGGTTAACCCCTCAGCTCGAACAAGCCACGCTAGTAGCGTGGCCATCCACGCGAGTAGATGGCCACGCGAGTAGCGCCATGATATCAAACTCAAGCCTTCAACTCGAATGACCCACGTGATCAGCGTGGGACTCCACGCTAGTCGCGCCATAAGCTCGATATTTCCTGAATTAAAAGATTTGACACTAATTTAGCTTGGGGAACAGTTCCTCATTACTGGATTTAAAACCTAGAACGTATGGGGGATAAAAGGAGACCTCTGGGTCACAAAGAAGAGCTTTTACTGAACCTCTTGAAGAATTTTTGCAAAAGAAGCCATTGAAGAACCTTGGGAGAACATTGGAATCATTGAGGAATTACAGAATAGCAACTCTGTGTAATCTCTTCTTTTCCTCTGGTAATTTTTCTCTAGGAACATGTTAGTTATGGAAGTAATGCCAGTTCTGAGTATGCTTGGCTAAATTCTTGTATTGTGGTTGAGCCATAAACCTATGAGAACTCCTCTATGTCTTGATTAGTTTTAATAAGAATTACCATAATTACTTTTTTTATTCTGTTCTTCACTGCATTATTCTTAATTGGGACTGGCCATTCTATTAAGATGTTTAGGGTTAGGATTCACAATAGGGATATTGGGATTCTAATTTCTGAATTGATTAAAACAACAATTTATACATTGCCTAGGGATAGGGATGTGTGGTTGCAGTAATTTCAGGATGTGTTTGCTAAATGCTTGGTTTAAGAAGGAATCACTAAGGGATTAGGGTTTTTAATTTCACCAAAGGGTTAAATTACTAAGGGATTAGGATTTAGCTACTCATGTGAGAATACATCAGCTGAGCAATTAGAAATAACTCAAGTTAATAATTAATCGAAGCATAGAAGGAAGGAATCATAGGGGAATGCGCTTAACCATAATTATCTCTCAACACTACAGTAAAATCAAATTAAGATTAGTTTACATTTTCGTTAAAATTCTGTCATCTCATTTACGTTACTTCAATACAAACTCAACAAATTCTCTCAACTTATTATTTGTCTTCCAATTTCTAAGACATTAGGTTACCATAAAATTGCATTCAGTCCCTGTGGAGACGATACTTGACTTACTCACTTTATTATTTGAAACGAACGGTACACTTGCCGAGTTCGCAACAACACACCATGACATACAACAACCATCACTCCCCAGGAGTATGGTGGAACACAATCAAAAGAACAAAATCCCAAGAACAGAAAGCTTACCTTCTCTGATCACAACACCGGTTCTCTCAGCCTCGTGTCCCAACCTGCGATATCTTCTGTCTTAAGCCCTACACCAGGCAAGAAAGATATCAAGAACGATTCTCAATCGTTTCACGAAAAGAACCCAGTTCTTTTCCAGATCTCAACCATATACAACCAACCAATGACTTGTACACCCCACAAAGATCTATCTGAAAAAAACAAAATTCCCAAAACCCAGAAAAGTTAGCTTTCAAGGTTGAATCTTCATCACAATAACCTCTTAAGCATAGTTTTCCAAAGAAATATCACCCAAAACCAATCTTAACTCATATGGGTCATTTTTCTTCCTATTCCAAACTTAAAGGAAATGGTAAAACTTACGTGTCTTACATTAAAAATGTCAAGGAAGGCTTGTGGACAACTTCTCAAAGCTTGGATGTCCTTAAAGTGCCTTCTAACTCTTAAAGGTTGAAATTTAAACTTCCTCTGAAGAAATGATCTCCTTGTCTGATGGTTTTCCTAACAAACAAAGGTTGGAAACTAGTTTGTATGGTGATTCTCTTCAATCCCTATGTTGGATGTGAAGGTGTTTAGGTCAAGGAATGAGTATCTATGAAGCTTTTCTCACTTAACAATGGAGGAAAATGGAATGAGAGAGAGAAAATGGTTGAACAAAGACAGTGGAAATTAGATTACTACTAGAATATCCCACTCGTGCATATCTTAAATAGTCCGAAAGTTAACATGCATCATATCGTAATATGAGAATCTTCCTGCGTCAAAATAACAATCAGGGAGTCAACACGTGTCACTTGTATAAAGTGAATATGTAGAGATATTTGACTGCCAGATAGGGTCTACTGTTTGGCAAGTCAATGTGTTATACCTCATATACATGTGACGTGTAACTACCTGGGTTCTCAAAACCCCACTGACGTTGCCAAGTTGGGTTTATATAGATGATACCTAACAAGCACTTTTTGTTTTAATTGATTACAAATGCTTATGTAATCGATTGCACAACATTAGGGCCCGTCCTCGGTACTATACTACGTCCAAGGTTCCACCCTCCTCCGATCTCATTCGACCTAATCCGAGTTCCTACCTTGGTACTTCACAAGTCCAAGGTTCCTCTCAGCCACGTCCGGGTTCCTAACCCGGTAACTCTATCAAAAGGGGTTATGAGCTCTTCTGGTCTCTCTACCCGGTAGCTCTTACAAGTCAACTAAAAATGAGCTCCTCCGAGCTCAATCGAGATCACTACACAGTTTCTCATCAGAGCTCATCCGAGATCTCAACCCGATCTTGGATTTGAAAAGGTGTTATCTACACCTCTCCCTTATCCGAGTTCCAATACATAACCCCCTCATGTGACAACTCGGTCATTCAAACCTGGATTTATCATAGGGTCATTATACCAACCATGCCAAGTCACGGATGATGATTTACAGTTGGTGTATGGCATGAAGACCTTAACTCAGATTAACTGGGTTCTTGTGTTTATTGAAACCATGCTAAAATCAATTATAACTTTCCATATCCTATGCTAATCTCTAGATTTATAGATTACTTCAAGATTGATGTATCAAATGAGATTGTAGATAACACAACAAATATCACCAATCTCATCAAAACAAAGCATCTAAACAAGCTTGGTTTGATGAAGACTCCTCAAGGATGGCAGATGGCTGGTCAGCAACCTCAAGCTGAAGGTGCTAGAGAAGGAGATGAAGAAGAAGGCCCTGCACAATAGCAGTACAACCCCTTTGAATCTCTCATGATTCAAAAGATGGATGCTCTATTGTCCCTACATCATGAGCATAGGGCTGAGACCAACTCATCCATAGAGGAAATTAAGACTGGAAAATATAGAGACTAGGATGGCTATAGATGAATTGGTAAGCTCTAGATTAGGTTGTTTATGTGTGCTTTTTAATTACATGTTGCCTTCATGTTTTAATTCATGTTCTTTTTTTTTAATTCTGCTTTTTTTTGGGTATGTGTACCCTTTTAATCATTCAATAAACAAAGTTTTGTGTTGTCTTTCTATGCCTATCTTGATTGCTTAGTAATTTTTTTTTGTCTTTAATAAGCCAAATAGGGGGAGAAAATAAATTGAACTAATGATTGAGAAAATAATTGAACAAAATACTTCCATATGAACATGAACATGTGCTATTTGAATCTTATTGCTCTGAATCTATGTTCCTGATCTTTGTGCTATATTATCTAAGATAGGGGGAGCAATATAAATGAATGTACACTGATTATGCAAGCATACTTGACACTTGTTCTTGGGAAAAGCTGAATTGATTTCAGATTTCAAGTACAAAGCTCCTAACATTCATCTCTTAAAAATCACTTGAAGGCTACAAATGTTCAATTGGTATTTGGAATGATCAAAGCCAAAAAGGGGGAGATTGTTGGATATAGGGGGAGCTGAGAAGAAGATCAAGGCAAGGATGAAGTTTTTTCTTTAGAGTTTTAGCTTCTTACATGCCAATCAAATTGAAGGCATTTGTAATTTGTCTAGTTGTTCAAGATGCTTCCCTTGTGATCCTTGCATTGCATGAGCATAATCACATATATGCATTCATGATTTAAGAAAAGCATATAAAATTACATGTTTGCATTTGAAAAAAGATTTCTCATGGCTTAGGTTTTGAAAAAATCTAAATATGCACTGACTTAATCAATTACACACTAATCGTAATCGATTACCAGCTTGTGTTATTTCTGAAAAAGCCATGACGAACACTTTAATCGATTACAAGCAAAGCGTAATCGATTACATAACACAATTTACAAAGCATACATGATTGCCTTAATCGATTACCACTTAACTGTAATCGATTACCTAGGCTTATTCTAAAATTGATCATGGCTGCCTTAATCGATTACCACTAAACTGTAATCAATTACAAAGGCATAGTACATAACTGAGACTGACTGACTTAATTGATTACTTCATAGTTTAATCGATTACATTATGTTTAAAAGATTTCCAGATTTGCTCAAGAACATTTTAATCGATTACTTGCCAAATTAATCGATTACATTGTATGAAATAATCAATTACACTTACATTTTAATCGATTACATACTATTATATCTATTTTCTATTTAAAGCCTTTGGGTCTGTTCATTTACACAACACTTTAGCAATTGATTTTATGAATCACTCTCAACACCCAAAGCTTGATAAGTCTAAGAAAAGGATCTTGTCAGTGTCATATACATCTTGTTCTAAACTTCAGTTTACATGCATCATCCTTCATGATGTTTTAGGTAATATTCTTCAAGAAAGTTCAAAGAAAGCTATTTACTGCAAAGCATTCAATCATACTTTGTTTGATTGGTAAAATACATCTCATTCATGTGTTGAGGATCATGAGGTGATATCTTTCTTGAACTTCTAACTGTGTTCTAATTTGTTACTTGTTAATCTTGTAATATTGGTTGTTTGGAAACTATTACAAAGGGTTTTTAAAGTTGGTTTTAGAGTAGTTTCTCTAGATGCTAAGAGTATAGTAGGGTTCTCTATGTCTTAGATCACTAAGAATCTAATAGGGTTTTAGATTTTTGTTCTTTGCCTAGGTTTGGTAAAGGGTGATTGTTGTAAATCTTGTAAGAGCTGAAATTTGTTAATAGTTGAACTCTAATCTAGTTTGATTAGAAGAACTGGATGTAGCTTCTCTTTGAGAAGTGAACTAGTATATGTTCTTGTGTTGATCTCTATTCTGGTATCTCTTCTTGCTATCTTGATCTCTTGACTATTGTGAAATCTTTCTTACTCAACAAGTGCATGTTTTTGTCATTGGATTCTTAGACTGAGTGGTTTGACTGAATTGAAGTATTATTGTTTTTTTTTAAGTAATAAAGATCATTTAACTTTGATTTTCTAAAGTTTTTAAAAGGTCAAGTTTATACATTTCACCCCCTCTCTTGGTATTTGAGTGTATTCAAATTGTTTTCAACATGGTGTCAATTGAACTATGTAATCAATTACAAATAGTCTGGTAATCGGTTAAACTTAAACAAGGATCTCTTTGCAAGTTTCGAACGACTTGTGTAATTGATTATGTATAGCCTGATAATCGGTCAAAATAGAGAGTTTTATGGATTGAAGAAGTTTCTAACTTTAGAAATAATCTTCCTAACTCTACATGATGATGCATGATGTACATATGGATATATTAAGACTAAGATGCAACAATAATGCAAATGTCACTCAAAGAGTTGGACATGTAAAAAGACAAAACTTCCTTAAACTTCAAAAGCTTAATCTTCATGTTGCTCCCCCTATCTCTAACAATCTACCCCTTTTTGGCTTTGATGATGCCAAACTTGAATTTCCATTTAAGTGTATTTGAAGAGTCTTGAGAGTAGAGACTTCTCTTGGAAAAAACCTGAAAGTATCTAAACACTAAGAGAAGTGTCAAATCATATTGCATCATCATTATAGAATAGAGTTATCAAAAGACTTGAGTAAGATAGTAAACAATATACTATTACTTCCTAATGCAATGTTTCTCCCCCTTTTGGCACAACAAGGCCAAAAAGTCACAGCTAATAAAAAAGACAAATACATGATGTGAACTGGGAAAATACCATAGCATTTCATTCATTCAATAACCATTACAACTATTATGAGAAAACATAACTACTTATCAAACATCATAATAACTGACTAGAGAAATAAAGTCATGATTAAAACCAAATAGAAAGGAAAATCAAATAGCAGAAACAAGCACTTGAAACAAAACTAAGCTTCATCCTGATCAGGGTTAAGGAAGTTGCTAAGGGTCAGCCTAGTCTCGATGTTTTCCAACCTAGAAGTTATATTCCCCAAAGAACTATGAACTTTAGCTGAGTGCTCTTAATGAAGGTGAAGCATAGCATACATCTTCTAAATCATAAGTGTCTCAAAAGGATTCCATTGAGGGGCAAGCTCGTGTTGAGCTTCAACTTAAACATCTTCTTCCATTTTGTCAATGTTCCCAGCTGCAGGCTCTCCAGCCATTGTCCATTCATGATCAACAAACCTCATTCCAAGATTCTTGAGATGCCTTTTGGTAATCTGACTTGAGGCTTTGGTAAAGTCAACAATTTCATAACAGAAATCAACCTTAAAATAGTCAATGAATCTTGAGGCAAGCACAACATAAGAAAATTCATAATCCACCAATGACTACACTTTAGCATAATGTCTTCAATCAACAGAACCCAATTCATCTTGATACCTGATTTCAAACCATAAACTATCTGTAGATCATCATCCGTTGCTTGAGCATGATTACTTGACCTTGGTGTGAGAATGTAAGTGATGAGGTATACTAACATTCTATCCTCTATAGTCAGTTCACTAACTTCTATATGATTCCTCAAGTTCCTTGCAGGGTCAAGAAGTATTCCCCTATAGATCTGCATCTTGCCTGGAAACATTCTCCTTGCTTCCTCTTGGAGGGTTTTTCTTTCTTCTATGTTCTTGAAGGATTTCTTGCCATCTTAAAGAGGAGACAAAAAGGTTTGAGAGTATAAGATGTTTGGGTTCAGAGAGGGGTGGTAATAAGGGTTTTAGAAGAGGTGTTAGTGTGATTTGTGGATAGGATAAAGTTGGCTTTTAAAGAGAGACTGAGGCATTTTGGTTGGTTGAGGTGGGTGACTGGAGTAAATACAATACTAATGGTGGTTGATGAGGTGAAGATGAAAAGATGTAACAGATTACAACACAAAAAAA
>QARZ01039998.1:32892-43921 GCA_013407115.1 Glycine latifolia | reverse complement strand
AACTAGTCTCAGCACAATTCCAAATTCCCATTTGAACAATCAAGATTGCCAGCTGACGCGAACCGCGCCAGTACCCGCGCTAGTGGCATGGGCTGCAATTCCATTCATCCTCTTCCATACTTATATCTCTGCCTCACCACTAACAACAGTTCCCTATGCATTCTATGAACTTCAAGCAATGAAGAAACGTACCTTGTCGCCAGCCATTGAGCTTCAATGAAGGAATATGAATGAATGCTTAAACAGAACTTCAAGCTTGAGCAACAATGGGGATAGGAAGCCGAATCACTAATGCAACTGAGGCTTTAGGTTTTTATAATGGGTAGGTTAAATAATTTAAAGTGTAATGTAAGCATTGAGGTTGAATGGGAGTGAATGAGATAGAAGGGAAGGAGAGAAATTTAGGGAGAGAATTGAGGGGGGCGCGTTTTCTGGTTCAAATTTCCTTTTTTTAAAAAACTAAAACGACGCTTTCGCGCTACCCGCACCATGTCTAGCGCGATCAGCGTCAAATGGAAATAAGGCCCTATTCTTTCGTACTTGTAACGCGACTACTGCCAAGTTCCACGCGAATCGCGTGAGAAGGCTCAGGTAGTTACTTAGTTTTGAATCACCCACGCTGATAGCGCCGTAAGCCACGCGATTAGCGTGGGAATCAAATAATTGCTACCTGGAATCGAATCAATGGCGCGAATAGCATGGAATTCTACGCGGCTAGCGTGAGAACTGTAAATCTGACCCCTGAATTCGAATAAGTGGCGCTACTAGCGCCATATGCCACACGATCAGCGCTGAGATTGAAATTTTGGTCTTCTGATTTGAATATCTGATGCTACTAGCGTCAGGAACCACGCGATTAGCGTGATAATGCAGTTAAGACCAGCTTGATTTGAATTAGTGGCGCTAGTCACGCCAGATTCCACGAGGTCCGTGCGGGAAGGCCAAATGCTTAACAATCACTTTCAAAGCTTTTTACCAATTGAGATTCTAAGTTAAACTAAAGCTATAAAAAAAACCTACAATAGAAGAACTAAAACTAAATATAATACTAATAATATTTAAACAGAATAACTAAAATAAAGATTAACAATTAACTAAATGAACTAACTAAAAATTAAAAACACATAACATAATTCAAGCCAATAAAAAGAAAACTTAAACATGAACAATAAATGAGTTAAGATCAAATCAAAACTCTTGGATTGCCTTCCAAGTAGCGCTTGTTTAATGTCACGAGCTTGATGTGCCACTTTTAATCATCAAGTAAATTCAACGGAATAGAAACCGCATTCCTAGTCACTTGACCACCAAAATAAGGTTTCAATTTGCATCCATTCACTTTAAAAGACCTGTCATTGTCTAAGGGGGAAATTTCAACTGTTCCATAAGGATAATTTTTTCGTACTAAAAATGGACCAGACCAATGGGATTTTAACTTACCTGGAAACAACTTCATACGAGAATTATAGAGCAATACCTGTTGTCCTGGCTCAAATTCTTTTGGGCGAATTTTATTATCATGCCACTTCTTGGTCTTTTCCTTGTAAATCCTTGCATTCTCATATGTAGCTAACCTGAACTCATCAAGCTCATTTAATTGCAATAATTGTTTTTCGTTAGCTTTAGAGAGTTCAAAGTTTAAGAATTTAGTAGCCCACATAGCCTTATGTTCCAATTCAATTGGGAGATGACAAGACTTACCGTACACAAGTTGAAATGGTGACATACCTATAGGTGTTTTGAATGCAGTCCGGTATGCCCACAGTGCGTCATCTAGCTTCCAGGCCCAATCCTTTCTAGAATTCCCAGCTGTCTCTTCTAAAATTCTTTTTAGCTATTGGTTAGAAATTTCTACTTGCCCACTTGTTTAAGGGTGGTATGGTGTGGCAACTCTGTGATGGACTCCATATTTGGCAAGCAAACTAGCAAACTGTTTATTACAAAAGTGAGTCCCTCCATCACTGATAATAGCTCTCGGTACTCTAAAGCAGGTGAAGATATTCTTCCGTAAGAATGAAACCACTACCTTCGCATCATTGGTTGGCAAAGCTACAGCCTCAACCCATTTAGACACATAATCTACCGCAACCAAGATATATTGATTAGAATACGATTTAGGGAAGGGTCCCATAAAATCAATTTCCCATACATCAAACAGCTCAACTCCTTGGATGTTGTTCAGTGGCATCTCATCTTTACAAGAGATATTTCCCGTCCTCTGACAATTATCACATTTGTCCACAAAATCCCTTGCATCTTTGAATATTGTTGGCCAATAATAATGGCACTGCAAGACCTTTTGTGCTGTTCTATTTCCTCTGAATTGTCCTCTGTAATCCGAAGCATGACAATGCCAAAGAATTTTAGGTGCCTCTGACTCAGTTACACATCTGCGAATCACCCATCAATACATTGAAAGTAAAGGAAAGGGTTGTCCCATAAATACCTTTTTGAATCATGGAGAAACTTCTTTTTCTGTTGCCAATTGAGATCTTCAGGCATTACATCTACAACTTTGTAGTTGGCTATCTCTCCAAACCATGGGCTGACTTGGATTGCCATCACTCCCTCATCAGGAAAAGATTCATTGATTTCCACCTTCGGTCCATCCTGCAAACTCTTTTCTTTAATCCTTGATAAGTGGTCAGCTACTTTGTTTTCCACCCCGGCTTTATCTTTAATTTCCAAATCGAACTCCTGAAACAAAAGCATCCAATGCAACAAGCGTGGCTTTGCATCTTGCTTAGTCATTAAAAATTTAAGAGCGGCGTGGTCAGTGTAAACAATAACTTTAGAACCAATCAAATAGGACCTAAATTTGTCTAATGCATAAACCACAGCTAGCATTTCTTTTTCAGTGGTGGCATAATTAACTTGTGCCTCATTCAAAATCTTACTAGCATAATATATAACATGTAGACGCTGATCTATTCTTTGTCCTAAAACAACACCAATTGCATAAGCACTTGCATCACACATAAGTTCAAATGGTAAATTCCAATCAGGGGACATTAAAACAGGTGCAGTAGTAAGCTTATTTTTTAATACATTAAATTCATCAATACAAGCTTCATTAAAACGAAATTCTACTCCTTTTTCAAGTAATTGGCTGAGAGGTTTTGCAATCTTGAAGAAGTCCCTCATGAACCTCCTGTAAAATCCTGCATGACCTAAAAAACTCCGCACACCATTAAGATTAATAGGAGGAGGTAATATTTCGATTAATAACAGTTTAGCCTCACAGCAGTCAAAAGGATCATCAAATATCTCGAATCAACACCAAGAATTGGTCTTTGGTATCCCAAAGGTGCATTACTCAACTTAATTGGATATTCTGATTCTGACTTTGCAGGGTACAAATTGGATAGAAAAAGTACTAGTGGAACTTGCCACCTACTTGGCAGCTCACTGATCTCATGGCAATGCAAAAAGCAATCTTGTGTTGCTCTATCAACTGCTAAAGATGAGTATATCTCTGCTGAAAGCTGTTGTGCTCAAACCCTTTGGTTAAAGCAACAACTACAATATTTTGGTGAAGAATTAAAAGAAATTCCCTTGATGTGTGACAACACAAGTGCCATCAACATATCCAAGACCCCTAAGCAAGGCCGAAGACAAGGCTTGGTGTAGGAAATCTGACAGGGGAAGATAGGTTACTTCATTACATCATCACCTACATCATTACCCCTAAGTCTACCAGCCATGCTCAAATGACAGATGATGACTTGCAGCTTGTTCATGGCATGAAGACCTCCACTCAGATCAATTGGATGGTCTTTATGGAAACTATGGTGAAATCCAATAGGCTGATTAGTTATAATTTTCCTTATGCTATTCTTGTATCCAGGTTTATAGACTACTTTCAAATTGATGTCACAGATGAGGTGGTTGATCACACCAATGATTCCACAACCTCATCAAGGAGAAGCATCTGCATAAGCTTGGATTGGTGAAAACAGTCCATGGATGGCAAATGGCTGGACAACAACCTTAAGCTGGAGGTGAAGGAGGTGCTGGTGTTGAAGGAGGTGAAGAAGCTAAAGAAGTTGAAGGAGATCCTAAACCTCAACAATATTCTCCATTTGAATCTCTCGTGATTCAAAAGATGGATGCCTTATTGTCTCTCCACCATGAGCACAGGGCTGAGACTAATTCATCCTTGGAAGAGATGAAGTCTAGGCTTGAAAACATACAAGCTAGGATTGTTTTTGATGAGTTTGATAAACTCATTTAGGTTGTTTGTAATTTGATTAAGTGTATGAGAGACAAATCTTATGATCCTTGCATTGCATGAACATGATCATTAACATGCGTACATGATTTCAGCAAAGCATTAAAACTATTCATGGTTTTAAAAGAAACTAATTTCTCATGTTTAAGTTTTTGGAAAAATGAAATCTCACTGCTTTAATCGATTACACAATGTTTTAAGCGATTACAGGCTCTGTTTTAAATCTGGAAAAGCCATGAAGAACATATTAATCGATTACAAGCTTCTTGTAATCAATTACATAATACAAAATGAAAAGCATGTCTTATTGTCTTAATCGATTACCATGATATCGTAATCGGTTACTTAAGTTCATTATCAAATATGCATGACTACATTAATTGATTACCATAATCCGTAATCGATTACAAAAGCTTGTTTTAAAAACTGAACCTGACTGCTTTAATCGATTATGACTCGGATTAATCGATTATTTTGCTCATTGCAGTTCCCAGGTTGTGCTAAGAAAATTTTAATTGATTATTTTTCAATTTAATTAATTACATAAGATAATTTAATCGATTACTTGGTATAATGACCCTGTGATATATCCGGGTTCGTGTGATGGGGTTGTCACAAAGGGGGGGTTGTATATTGGAACTCGGATAAGAGGTGGGTGTAGATAACACCTTTTCAAATCCGGGACCATGTTGTATGTTAGTTGTTATAGGAAGACCGGGTTAGTGCATGACCAAGTTTTTGCCACGTAAGTGGTGTATATACATAGCACTTTTGGGGAAAAGTGCTGTTTATAGAAAGGAACTCGGACAAGGAAGCAAGAGTAACCGGGTAGCTATCTTGGTAGAGCTTGTATATTCCTTTTCTTTGAGGTCCGAGTTGTGATCTCGGATGAGCTAGTGTGATTTTGGATGAGCGACCAGGTAATGATCTCGGTTGAGCTCGGATGAGCTTGGAGGAGCTCGTATTTTATTGACTTGTAAGAGCTACTGGGTAGAGAGATCAGAAGAGCTCGCAACCCCTTTTTGATAGAGTTATTGGGTTAGTGATCCTGGCAGTGGTTGGGAGGAACCTTGGACTTGTGAAGTACCAAGGTAGGAACTCGGATGAGGTCGAGGGAGGAGGGAACATTAGACGTACTATAGTACCAGGGACAGGTTCTTATACAATCGATTACATAAGTATTTGTAAGCAATTTAAATAGTCAGTATTTGCTGTTTAACCTGGACTTAGCCAAGTGACACATCTTGATTCTCTACTTGATATTTTTGACGCGGGAAGATCCTCATATTATGATATGACGCGTGTCAATTTTTAGGATATTTAATATATGCACGAGTGAGATATTTCAGTAATAACCTTATTTTCCACCGCCTTTGCTAAAACACTTTCTCTCTCTTATTCCATTTTCCTCCACTGTGAAAAGTAAGAAAAGCTTCATAGTTACTCATTCCTTGACCTAAACACCTTTACAACCAACGTGAGGATTGAAGAGAATCAGCTTATAAATTAGTTTCCACCCTTTGTTAGTTGTGAAAACCATCAGGTGAGGAGATCATTTCTCCAAATAAAGTGCAAAGTTTCAACCTTTAAGAGTTAGAAGGCACTTTAAGAACATTCAAGCCTTTAGAAGTTGTCCACAAGCCTTCCTTGACGCTTTTAAGGTAAAACACGTAAGTTTTATCATTTTTCTTTGAGTTTGGATTTAAGAGGAAAAATGACCCATATGAGTTAGGGTTGGTTTTGGGTGATATTTCTTTGGGAAAAGTATGTTAAGGAGGTTGTTGTGATGAAGGTTCAACCTTGAAAGCTAACTTTTCTGGGTTTTGGGAATTTTGTTTTGCCTAGATAGATCTTTGTGGGGTTTACAAGTCACTGGTTGGTTGTATATGATTGAGG
Source organism: Glycine latifolia (assembly GCA_013407115.1). NCBI lineage: Eukaryota > Viridiplantae > Streptophyta > Magnoliopsida > Fabales > Fabaceae > Glycine > Glycine latifolia. The sequence continues at coordinate 37,794 of QARZ01039998.1, read as the reverse complement.
TCTGGAAAAGAACTGGGTTCTTTTTGTGAAACGGTTAAGAACTATTCTTGATATCTTTCTTGCCTGGTGTAAGGCTTGATGCAGAAGATATCGGAGGTTGGGATCACGAGGCTGAGAGAATCGATGTTGTGATCAGAGAAGGTAAGCTCTCTGTTCTTAGGGAGTTTGTATTCCTTGACTATGTTCCACCATACTCCTGGGGAGATATGGTTATTGTATGATGCAGTGCATGTATTTTAATTGTGTGTTATTACTTTTTGATTGAAACATACATGTAAATGATTTGCATGGTGATGTTTGTATTGTGGTTGAGGAAGCCCTCTGGCCAGGGAAGCAGACCATATATGAGAGTGTAAGACTCATATGGGATGAGCTTCTCGACAACTCATATACGTCCGAGTGCATGAGATATGCATTTGTGCATGAGATGTGCACTGGTGAATGTGTATATCTGTGTACGAGTGCATAGGAAGATATACAATTGTGCATGTAATGTGTACTAGTTGGCTAAATTGTATATCTGTGCATGGGAAGATATGCATTTGTGCAGGTGATGTGCACTGGTTGGCTAATTTGCATATTTGTGCTGGAATGGCACGTTGGTGTGATTATCTACATGTGATGTTTATAAAAGGTCGGGATGGTTATACTGTTGTTTTATTAAAAGGCCGGGTTAGCCTTGTCTGATGGTTTTCACAACTAACAAAGGGTGGAAACTAGTTTATAAGCTGATTCTCTTCAATCCTCACATTGGTTGTAAAGGTGTTTAGGTCAAGGAATGAGTAACTACGAAACTTTTCTTACTTTTAACAATGGAGGAATATGGAATAAGAGAGAGAAAGTGTTTTAGCAAAGGCAGTGGAAATAAAGTTATTACTGAAATATCTCACTCGTGCATATCTTAAGTATCCTAAAAATTGACACACATCATATCGTAATATGAGGATTTTCCCGCGTCAAAACATCAAGTAGAGAATCAACATGTGTCACTTGGTTAAGTCTGGGTTAAACCACAAATACTGACTGTTTTAATCGCTTACAAATACTTATGTAATCGATTGCCTAATAACCCATCCCTGGTACTATAGTACATCCAATGTTCCCTCCTCCTCCGACCTCATCCTACCTAATCCAACCTATTCTGACCTCATCCGAGTTCTTACCTTGGTCTTTACAAGTCCAAGGTTCCCCCCAACCACTTCCAGGATCACTAACCCGGTAACTCTATCAAAAAGGGATTGCGAGCTCCTCTGGTCTCTCTACCCGATAGCTCTTACAAGTCAAATAAATACGAGCTCAACCGAGATAACTACCCGATCACTCATCTGAGATCACAACACGAACCTCAAAGAAAAGGAATATACGAGCTCTATCGAGATAGCTACCCGATCACTCTTCCCTTCCTTGTCCGAGTTCCTTTCTATACAGCAGCGCTCTTCCCCAAAAATGCTATGTATATACAACACTTACGTGACAATAACCCGGTCTTCCTATAACAATTAACATACAACACGATCCCGGATTTGAAAAGGTGCTATCTACATCCACCTCTTATCCGAGTTCCAATATACAACCCCCCTTTGTGACAACCCCGTCACACGAACCCAGATATAACACAGGGTCATTATACCAGGTTCCCTTACTCAGATGAACTCGTTTCGTTTATTTCAGGGAGCTATCAGACTCATAGAAAAGGGAGCCAATTAAATGGCCCTGGCTCATAGGTCATGCGTCAATGGTGTCAAATGTTAGATATTAGCTAATCATTAAACACACTCGTTGTGGAGTACAAGTTAACCATGAAAAACCTACTTTGTACAACTCGACATTCGAAATCTGGACAACCTCGCACAGGTCCATGGTATTAACACAATCAAAAGTCTTACCGGTTGTATCGAGCAAGTGCTATGTGTTTTAATCGATTACTAACTCTTATGTAATCGAATGCATAGTGTTGGGTCCATTTGGTATTTTTATGAAGTCCCATGTCCGCCCTTGTCCAATCTGGTTCGGATTCGTACCTCATAATCATGTAGTATCTAGGTGCCAACCTGGACACCCAATACTTTACACCGGGTTCCTAGTCTATGTTGTGTTACTATTGATGTGAATGTAATGAACACATATGATAATGTTGGAATAGTAAAAGGTTGGTTTATGAGATGATGACTTGTGCATTGATACTATGGGGGGTGTATGAAGAGTTACCCCAGCCAGGAAGGATTTGTTCCTAGACCGGGTCATACATTGATTGTGCCCATGGTTATTGAATGCGGGTGGATATTGTTAGACTCTTGGCAAGCATACCAATTGTCGTTGTAAGTTATAGAATTTATAAAAGATCGTCTCCATTGATTACATTGGTGGAACGCAGTCAGTTTGGAGGGGAAGATAATGAAGATCCCCATGATTTCATTGTAGCTGGCAGTTCCATAAGATCGAAAACTGCAGTCCAGACGTATGAATTAATTGACTCTCTAGCCCGTGATGAAAATGAACGTAGCCCAGTTCAGCCCAAGAGAGAAGTTATCCAGTTGGGGAGTAATGATGCAATGTTAGCTGAACAGAAAATATTGGCTCAGCAATTAGCCAAATTAAATGCAAAGATTGACAAACTCCAAGTCTCTGAAGCTCAAGTTTCATCCAGCAAAATGCAACCTGTCATATGTGAGTATTGCCAAGGTGAGCATGAATCTAATAAATGTCCCACATTGGTAGGAGCTGACCCAGTGCAGGTGAATGGCCTTTGGTATGATCAGAGACCCCAACAAAATTTCCAGAGAAATCAAAACAATGTTATGGGGAATAATTTCCAAAGGAGAATCCAAGGTGGTGGATTAGATTATAAATCTAACAATTATTTGCAGCCTCCACCTATTCCACCCAAAGAACCATCAGAGCTGGAAAAAGCTATGTTGCAACTGTCTAAAACAACAAATGAGCACATCCAGGCCACCAATGCCTTCATTAATGAGACTAGAGCTCATCATAAAAATCAAGATGCCTCCATTAGAAATATTAAGAATCAAATTGGGCAATTGACAAAACAATTAGCTGAAAGGTCTCAAGGACAATTTCCAAGTGACACCATTGTGAATCCAAGAGAGCATGCAAAGGCAATAACCACTAGGAGTGGAAAAGTAATTACACCTCCAGAGAATCCAAAGGTAAGTCAAAGAGGAGCTGAAAAGGAAAATACTAGAGGGGATGCAGAACATGAGGAAGAAGCACCTTCAACCAAGCAAGAAGAGATAAATTCTGCACCTTCGAAGAAGCCAATGGATTTCTCCCGCTTTGAGAAACCTCCTTATCTAGTAAAGAGCAAGCAACAAGCACAAAAACAAAAGTTTGCCAGGTTCTTAGAAATGTTTAAAAAATTGCATATTAACATTCCATTTGCTGAAGCTTTAGCTAATATGCCTAACTATGCAAAATTTATGAAAGAACTGTTGTCTAGGAAACATAAATTGCAGGAATGTGAGACTATTGCACTTATTGAAGAGTGCAGTGCTATAATACAAAGAAAGCTGCCACCAAAGCTTAAAGACCCAAGCAGTTTTAACATTCCAATTGCAATAGGGAACATTAATGTAGGAAGAGCTCTATGTGACCTGGGGGCAAGTATAAATTTAATGCCTTTGTCAATTTGCAGGTCCCTAGGAATCTCTGAACTAAAGCCTACAAGAGTTTCTCTACAACTTGCAGACTGTTCTTTAAGGAAGCCTACAGGAGTTATTGAAGATGTTCTAGTAAAAGGAGATAAGTTTATTTTTCCTGCAGATTTTATAGTTTTATATATGGATGGTGAAAGTGAAATACCACTTCTCTTAGGTAGATCATTTTTAGCCACTGCTAGAGCTTTAATTGTTGTAGAGAAAGGTAAACTAGAACTTAGGATGGATGATGAGTCTATTACTTTTAATGTTTTCGATGCTATGAAAAATCCATCTGATGAACATGATTGTTTTAGGCTAGATGTTTTGGATAATGTAATTCATGCAGGTCAAACAGAGGAAGAGGAACTTGAAGAAGTGCTGGAAATTCGGAGTCAAGAAACCAGGCAAGAAGAGTTGGAGATAGCCATGGAGGTGCTGGAAAAGAAAGAAGATGACATCCCAGTTGGAGCACCAAAAGTTGAGCTGAAAGAGTTACCGGAGACCTTGAAGTATGTGTTCCTAGGTGATGGAGAAACATACCCAGTCATTATCAATAAAGGGCTGGAATTTTATGAGGAAGAATAGCTATTGAAAGTACTCAAGGAGCACAAAACTGCTATAGGCTGGTCCATATCCAATTTGAAAGGTATTAATCCATCTTTTTGCACTCATAAAATTCTTATGGAAGATGATATGAAACCAGTGAGACAACCACAGAGGAGACTTAACCCAACTATGAAAGAAGTGGTAAGAAAAGAGGTGGTTAAGTTGTTAGATGCAGGTATGATTTACCCAATTTCAGACACTGCATGGGTAAGTCCAGTTCAGACCGTCCCCAAGAAAGGTGGGATGATAGTCATTCAAAATGACAACAATGACTTAATCCCCACAAGAACTATCACAGGCTGGAGGATATGTGTGGATTATAGGAGATTGAATGATGCAACTAGGAAGGATCACTTTCCTCTTCCATTCATGGACCAAATGCTTGGGAGATTAGCAGGGCATGATTATTATTGCTTTTTAGATGGATATTCTGGGTACAATCAAATCCCAGTAGCACCCGAAGATCAAGAAAAGACAGCCTTCACTTGTCCTTTTGGAGTGTTTGCATATAGAAGAATGTCTTTCGGCCTATGCAATGCACCTGCAACATTTCAAAGGTGCATTCTTTCTATTTTTCCTGATATGGTTGAAAAAGGTTTAGAAGTATTTATGGATGACTTTTCTATTTTTGGCTCTTGCT
>QARZ01039998.1:0-16813 GCA_013407115.1 Glycine latifolia | reverse complement strand
CTAAACTATAATTAAATAATAAACTCCCCTTACCTAACTAGGAGTTCTCCTGTTAAAACCTCACAATGTTGTTTTGGAGATCCTTTAATACGCGTGTTTTCGTCCAAACACAGAGCTCTATATACCAAATCGAAGACAATTTAATATAGATTTCCAAGGTAAGATCAACATTAACAGGGGTCAAATACCCACTCAAATCTAAAAAGAGGCTAAAATGGTGTTTTGAGAGTCCACATCAAAAGACATCATTTTGAAATTCTGATCACACCAATGTGACCAGGGTTCAACCAGGATCATAGAAATGATATCAGTTTCATAAAAAGGAGACTTTTACAACATCTCATTTTCAAAGGATTATCAAAGGAAGTATAGAAACAACCAATAATGGTACCCGAATCATAAGAGATATCAAGAGAGGCTTAAACTAACTAGAAGAAAACAAAAGAAACTAAGATTACCTCAAGAAAACCAAGAAATGAGGATTGGGAGCTCCGTTCTCTACCGAAACTTCGAGAAGAGTTTCGAAGATTCCGCTCCGATTAAAGGGTTCCTCTCCGTGCCGGGGTCTCGTGGCAAGCAACGGCAGCTCGTGGGTGTCTCTGATGGCTATAGGTGGTGGAGGAGTGTGGTGGGGGAGCTTGGATCTGTTTGGAGGAGGAAGAACCTCCATTTTCGTGACTTGGAAGCTTAAAAACGTATTCAGCACCGCCTCCACTCGCCCAGGCGACCAAAAATGCCTGTAAAACTCACCTGGGCGAGTTGACCCAATTCTAGAATTTTCTGCTTTAGTGAAAAATTAATTTCTCACGTTCATATTATTTTAATAATCCCAACGGTCAAAACTTACATATTTGGGTTAGAAATATTAATTTAAAATTTTAAGACAATCCAACGGTTAACCAATTCACAATGATGATTTTACTAAAATAGGTTTTTGGGTCAAACTCGGAATCACACAATTCAACGCAGCTTAAACAAACTCCGCATAACTTGACCTCTACACCAAGCAACTGCACATGGAGAATCCACATAACATTTCAACTAATCCTAATTAATAAAGAATTCAAATAATACAAGGAATACATCACACATATATTTTAAGTTATTGAAATTTCAGGGTGTTACATAAAACACCTATATGTATGTCTCCATTTCAACTTGTATACGGTAAGTCTTGCCATCTTCCAATTGAGTTAGAACATAAAGCTTTGTGGGCCACCAAATTCTTAAACTTTGAATTCTCTAAATCTAATGAAAAATGATTATTGCAATTAAATGAGCTAGATGAGTTCAGGTTAGCTGCATATGAGAATGCCAAGATTTATAAAGAGAAGTCCAAGAAGTGGCATGATAATAAAATTCGTCCTAAAGAATTTGAGCCAGGAAAACAAGTATTGCTTTATAATTCTCGCCTGAGACTCTACCCAGGTAAGTTAAAATCCCGTTGGTCTGGCCCATTTTTAGTACGAAAGGTTTATCTTTACGGAACAGTTGAAATTTCTCCCTTAGACAATGACAGGTCTTTTAAAGTGAACGGATGCAGGGTGAAACACTATTTCGATGGTCAAGTGGATAGGAATTCGGTTTCTATTCCACTGAACCCACCCGATGATTGAAGGGTGGTACGTCAAGCTCGTGACATTAAACAAGCGCTACTTGGAAGGCAATCCAAGCATTTTATTTTGTTAATTTGGATTTCTGCAGGTTTTGAATTCAGTTAAAGGTTTTGTGCTTAGTTTTAATCATTTACTTTTAATTATTTTTGGTTGATGTTATTTGTTTCTAGTTAGCTAGGTGCATAGTTTATTTCAGTGTTAATTTACATTTTAGTTCTTCTATTATAGGTTATCCTGTATATAATTAGTTTAATTTAGAATTTAAATTGATAAAAAGCATTGGAAAACATTGAAGAGCTTTCGAATAACTCACGCGAATCGCGTGGTATCTATCGCGAGTAGCGCCACCAATTCGAATCAAACCAGTCTTAATTGCATTATCCACGCTAACAGCGTGAGACCTGGCGCTAATCGTGCCAGTTGTGCGAATCCAAAGGTCACATTTCCATTTGTGGTGCTGATCGCGTGGGATCCCATGCTACTCGCGCCACATATTCGAACCCAAGAGCCCTATTTCCAGTTATGGCGCTAATCGCATGGTTTGCAGCGCGACTCGCATGAGATACTCGAATTAACTAAACATCCTGAACCTTCTCACGCGATTCGCGTGAGGCTTGGCGCTACTCGCGCCAGATGTTCGTGACATTTTCCCTTTTTTTATATCTCACGCGGATCGCGCCAGATCTAGCGCGAGTAGCGCTAGGTTGTCGTTTTAGTTTGTTTTAAAGGGAAACCTGACAGAAAACGCGCCTCTACCAAAGTTCTCCCTAAATTTCTCTCTTCACTCTCAATCACTTCTAATTCTGTCCAAATCCTTTGCTTCCATTACACCTTTCAACATTCAAGGCTTCCTATATATAACCCTAAACCCTAAGTTCAATAGCAACTCAGCATTGTTCCACCACTATCACTCAAGTTCGAAGAATCTATTCATTCGTATCCCTTCACTAAAGCTCAATGGCTGGCGACAAGGGTAAACAGATTGCGAAAGGAAAAAAGAAGAGCATCGCTGCATCTGGCAGCAAATGGGCTCGGATTTCAGATTATGATGAGGTTCGCTTCCGCTCCGTCGAGTGTCAGGAGCGATTCGATTCTTGGTATTTACCCAAGAAGATCATATCATAGAAGAAGATCTTATGGGAATCGCTACCTGAGGACTCCCCTATTCTTCAAGTGATCACCAGGAGGCAGTGGCAGAGACTAGTCAGCATTCCTAAGCCGAGCTCCAACTCCATTCTGAAGAGTTCTTGGCGAACGTTGATCGCGAGACGGTTTCTGAGGGAAGGACCAGCTGGGCACTGGGAGTCCAGGTTCTTTTTGACGAGAAGACTATCGAGGGATTCCTCGATACCAGCTACTCCCCCTTCTCCCGCTGTGAGTTCGCTCACCTTTTCCTTAGCATGCAGCCTGACGTCTTCACTAAGATGTACAGGGATGAGATGCCTCAGCTAGCCGACCAGATCAGGCATGGGATTACAGGGTCATACACCACCTGGAAGACAAAGGCTGGCTTAGATTACGTGCCCGAGAAGCTGAGGAAGCACGATTTGCTGGGCGATGCAGCATTTTGGCATCAGTTTGTGAACCACACAGTCATTCCATCTACTAACATGACTGATGTGAACCTGGAGCGAGCCGCCCTCCTGTATACTTTACGAGGTGAAGGTAACCTCTTTACCTCTTATCTTTTGTCCAGCAGGATCCTGCATATGATCCAGGACGCCAGCAGCAAATCCGGGCTGGTTCATTCTTCGCTTATCCTACATTTGTGCCGTCGAGCTGGCATGGAGATTCTAGATGACGAGCCGATGGATGTCTGGATCGCCTCTGTCATGACTCACACGACGTATACTGATACGATGGATAGCGCCACAGAGGAGCAGCTCAGCACGGCTTATCACCCACAAACGGATGGGCAGACCGAGAGAACTGTCCAGACTCCAGAGGACATACTGAGAGCTTGTGCCTTGGACAGGGACCGAGTTGGGATAGATATCTACCTCTGGTGGAGTTCTCATATAATAATAGTTTCCATGCTAGTTTGGGAATGGCACCCTATGAAGCGTTCTATGGTCGAAGTTGTCGGACTCCTACTTGCTGGGCCGAAGTGGGAGAGAGACAGCTTCTTGGATCCGAGATGGTTCAGGATACTTCTGAGCAGATCCGCATAATCAGAGACAAGTTGTTGCAGGATCAGAACTGGCAAAAGAGCTATTACGATAGCAAACATCACCCATTGTGTAACGACCCGCCACGTCGCTACTGCATTACTAACACATGACCATGATTTAAATTCATTTTAATAAAAAGAACACCCCTTTGGTTACTTGTGAAAATGGTGGTAAATTTGTCGCGAGCATATAACGACCATCATCATAGAATATACACGTAGATCAAGGTACTCATAGAACATTGCAAATATATGTACGCACTTACAAAACACAATTTAATTACAAGTACAAAGATTATGTCTCAAAAAGAATATTCATCAAGTATTTTTACAGTGAAAAGAGAAGTAAAAGAGAAATAGAAGTGAAGGGTGTGATTAGCAAAACAAAGAGTGCATCCATTAAATCAAAGGGGTGAATCTAGCAAAATGCAACTTCTGCCCAGGATCGGGTCCATTGACATCCCGGCAAAACACGACGGCTCTAAACAACTCGGTCTTCCCCAAAAGCACCTACTGCTGTCCATCTGCTCACACGAACCCGATTCACGATCATCACAGGTACCAATCCACAAGGTATGACAAAGCAAAGGTGAGTTCATCATATAAAATAACAACAAAAAATACAACAGGAAAGGAGCACAACCCGGTCAAGAAGCAACACGGCCATCAACATATCAACACAAAATTCCAAGCATCCATCAAACACCAACATGTATAGACATCCACAACCATTTTATAAATCAACTCACAAAATCTAGCATGATGCATGCTCCTAACTCAATTCTCATTATGCAATGTGGTACCATCCCGGAAATGGGCCATCCCTGTGGTCAGATGATACAGAAGCTTGTTAGGGTCACTCTGTCGTGCACAGGAAGCACCCCCCAAGGTGATCAGCCAATGGGTGTCAAAAGGAGTTCCCACCAAACGTGGCCCCCAGTACCTCCATACCCTACATCCAATCATCAACCCCATTTCTGCCATGCAAATGTCATATGTTATGTAGGCACCATCAGTGTATGACCCCGCTAGGAACACAATCCTTCCTCGCAAGGGTAATCCATCATACACCCCCTATGTAACATACCGCCCACAGAAGGGCCCAATGATGCACTGACCATGGTCCTCGCAAGGTTTACCACCACCCAGTCCCAACATCTCATGGCTACCGCCCACACAAATGTGGAACATGTTTTTGGGCCTTGATGGATATTGGGCCTATTTTGCTTGTTGCACCTCCTAGGTTTGCTTTATGATCCATTTTTGCTTGCTTTGTTTGATTGGAAGCTTCGGAAGTCCACAGAATCTATCAAAATACAACGCATGATTGGATTAGTCTTCCAAAATATGAACAACAACTTTTATACAAGCATTAGGTGCTATTTAACTAGGTTTAGGGCAAATTTATAATCAAATCTTATGAAATCAAAAGATAAGTGCCTGCATTTGGAACATGAATTTAACTGAATTAGGGCACTTATCAGCAGCCGACATCACAAACAATGGTGACACATATATATGTACCTCGGCCAACCCATCTCAACAGTCAACATCACAAACAAGGGTGACACATATATATGTAACTCGGCCAACCCATCTCAGCAGCCGACATCACAAACAAGGGTGACACATATATATGTAACTCGACCAACCTATCTAAGCAGTCGACATCACAAACAAGGGTGACACATATATATGTAACTTGGCCAACCCATCTCGACAGCCGACATCACAAACAAGGGTGACACATATATATGTAACTCGGCCAACCCATATCGGTAGCCGACATCACAAACAAGGGTGACACATATATATGTAGCTCGGCTAACCCATCTCGGTAGCCGACATCACAAACAAGGGTGACACATATATATGTAACTCGGCCAACCCATCTCGGCACTCATCACCTTCACGAACACTTCCACAAGTGTCTTAGAATCCTTTCAACATCAAAGTGCCAACTTCACACACATGCACGGGGAGTTCTTAAAACATCTACTCCCTCCCTCAAGAACACCAAACATCAACACAAAACAACATTCAACAGATTCAAGGCATACCACATCCCCTTCATAAAAGACATAGCTTTTCTGGGAAGACCATCACACACACCAGGGACATGCAGTTATCATCACGGTTGGACTCTCTGGCCCCTAAACTGTGGTACCTAAAGCTGTTAAGAAACACGATAAACTCCCCTTACCTAGCTAGGAGTTCGTTCACGAACTTCACAGTGTGTTTGTCCTAAGCTTCAGCTCCAACCACGAAGCTCCTCTCAGCGTCAAGATTTCCACAGCAACTACGGTGGCTCCCATAGGTTAGAGATAACAAAGAAGGAGTTGGGAACAATAGGTTTCTGGGTGAGTTAGAGAGAGATAATAGAGGAAATGCAAAGGTAGAAGGAGGAACAGTAAGCTTGTTGCTGTGCCAGCCTGCTGCTTATAAGCATAGCTGACACAGCATGTCCTCTTAACGTGGATAACCAGCAACCATTGCACCACAAAGTTGACTTACGTCCAATACCCATGAAGCACGCATACCAAGACAAAAACATCCAAACAGCAAGTTATAAATAAAACAATTTATCAATCAATATAACACATGTGATTTAATTAATGTATAATACACACATCAAGCATCCAGATTAGCAACTTATAATCTGAGTCGTTACAACTCTCCCACCATTTTAGGAATTTCGTCCCGGAAATTACCTGATGTAAACAAAGTCGGGTAGGCTTCCCGCATCTGGTTCTCTAGCTCCCATGTAGCATCTTCTCCAGACATGTCTCCCCAGATAACCTTGACCAGGGGAATCTCTTTTCCTCTTAGATGCTTTATCCATCGATCCTCAACCCTCAAAGGTAGTGTTTCATACGTTAAGTTTTCCGTAACTTGAATATCATCCAACTCGACCACATGACATGGATCATGGATGTACTTATGAAGCTGAGACACATGGAATACATTATGGAGATTGGAAAGGGACAGAGGTAAGGCAATTTGGTAAGCTACGTGACTGACTCTCTTTAAGATTTGGAAAGGACCAACAAACCAGAGTGTGAGTTTCCGGGATTTCAATGCTTGATTGACCCCGGTCCATGGGGTGACCTTCAAGAATACATGACCACCATCCTCAAACTCTAAGTCCTTTCTCCTTCTATCATGATAGCTCTTTTGCCTACTCTAGGCCGTTCTCATCCTATCCTGGATCAACCTGACCTTCTCGCCGGGTTCTAACCAACATAGGGGTTTCCTACACCTTCTATCATACAAGGCTTCGTGGGGAGCCATGCCAATGGTAGAGTGAAAACTATTGTTGTAGGTAAACTCTATCAAGGGTAGAAAACTATCCCAGCTACCCCTTTTGTTCTAGAACACACGCCCTCAAAAGGTCTTCTAGTGACTTAATGGTTCGTTCAGTCTGTCCGTCAGTTTGAGGGTGATAGGCCGAGCTCATCCGAAGCCAGGTTCCTAAGGCCTTGTTCAAACTCTCCCATAATCTAGATGTGAACCTTGGATCCCTGTCGGACACTATACTAAAGGGTACACCATGTAACCGGATAATCTCGTTGATATAAAAGGTAGTCAACTTCTCTAAGGAAAACCGGATGTTGATCGGGATAAAGTAAGCAGACTTAGTCAACCTATCAACAATAACCCAGATAGAATCTAACCCAGCCCGGGTTCTAGGCAAACCTACAACAAAATCCATGGAGATACTATCACACTTCCACTGGGGTATCTCCAAGGGTTGCAACTTACCCGATGGCCTCTGGTGTTCTACCTTGGCTTTCTGATAGACCAAGCACGCATAAACGAACTCACTAACCTCCTGCTTCATGTTCGACCACCAAAACATAGTCTTGAGGTCTTGGTACATCTTGGTGGCGTCAGGATGGATACTTAGATTACTTCTATGCCCCTCTTCTAGAATCAGTTTCCTGAGCTCGGATATGTTGGGGATGCAGACTCTACCTTGAAGTCTCAAAACTCCATCCGGCCCTACCTGGAAACTACTAGCACTCCCTGATGCCATGGCTTCTAGTTGAGTCTTTAGGAAAGGGTCGGACCTCTGCCCTTCCCGGATCTCTTCTAACAGCCTGCTCGTAATCTGCAGGGCTCCTAGTCTCACGCTAGTAGGGGTGAGCTCACATGCCAGACCGAGGTCTCTAAACTGTTCCAACAGATCTGACTCTCTAACCATCAAGGCAGACACATAGAGAGACTTTCTACTTAAAGTGTCGACCACCACATTGGCCTTGCTGGGATGATAACTAAGCTCAAAATCATAATCTTTAAGGAATTCTAGCCATCTTCTCTGACGCATGTTCAATTCTTTCTGGCTGAACAAATACTTAAGGCTTTTACGGTCACTAAACACCTTGAACTTAGAACCAAAAAGGTAATGTCTCCATATCTTAAGGGCAAACACCACGACAGCCAACTCCAAATCGTGGGTAGGGTAGTTCCCTTCATGTGTCTTAAGTTACTTGGAAGCATAGGCCACAACCCGGCCACCCTGCATCAACACCCCTCCTAAGCCTATAATTACTGGGTTGTAGTACACCTCAAAGGGCTCTCCTAGGTTAGGCAAAACTAACATGGGTGTAGTTGTTAGTTTTTCCTTAAGAGTCCAAAAGCCATGCTCACACTGGGCATCCCACACAAACACTTGCACCTTTCTAGTCAACTTGGTCAACGACAATGCCAACTTGGAGAAACCCTCTATAAATCTCCTGTAATACCTGGCTAAGCCCAAAAAAATCCTAATCTCGAACATGGACTTAGGGCTTTCCCACTCAAGGACGACTTCCACCTTAGAAGGGTCTACAGTTATACCACCTCGGCATATCACGTGTCCTAAGAAACTCACCTTCTCCAACCAGAATTCACACTTAGACAACTTAGTGATATGCGCTTAGCATATGAGGTTTTCCTAAGCCTTTTAGAGCATGAGTTGAACATTAAGCATGGATAATTACCCTTTTTGTGCATGATGTGAGATAATGTAATGAATTGCCAGGAACTCGATCAAAGGTACCAAGAATGAGCAGAAATCAGAAGAAAAGTGTAACGCCTCTCTTTACTCACTCGTACTTGATTGATTTTAATTAAAAACTCGTGTCCACTTGGTATTAAAATTAGATTAGTATAAATTTTTCACGAAAATTCATTCCGCTTTGCTTGCTAATTTTATGATTCGTAAGTAACATAAATGATTATCCTCACCACGATTTATTTATATTAAGAAGTATAATTAAATATAACAGTCCGTGTACAGTCATCTAAAATAAAAGATAGATCACTAACAACATAGTTCCACACGAAGTACATAGTTCCAAAAAGCAGCAACTTCAAACGATATCATCCATACATCAAGTCAAACATAGCATACAATTCATCCAAGTTTCTCCATATCTCAGCTTCCACTGTTCCTCTGCTCGCCCAATTAAATTGAGGTCATCACAGGTGTCAAACCACAGACACAAACATAGGGTAAGTATTTTAATAAACATAATTAGATAATTGATAGAAATAGATAAATAATCAAAGCAAATATTTATAAGACCAATTAGTACAAGCAGATAAAAAATCAAAACTAAATAATAATTATAGGACAGATGCCTGATGGATGATGCATGTTTTCTTTATTATTATGATGCATGACTGAGATCTCAGCTAATCACCACAGGGTACCATAATTCAAATAGTTTCACCCACTCTAGTGAAACCTCCCTCCACTCTGAGGGGTATAATCAAATAGTTCCACCCACTCTAGTGGAACCTTCCTCCACTCTGAGGGGTAACAAGGTACCATAAAAGAGTTTCACCCACTCTAGTGAAACCTCCCTCCGCTCTGAGGGGTATAATCAAATATAATGATGCATGTAATGGTTTCATTTTATTTTCGATTTCTCTTTACCACTACATTATTTCTCAAATTCTCACAACTTGGCACTTATAGAAATTTTTCTCATCCATCAATATCAACGGTATAAGTGCCCACAATTATTAAGGAAATGGTCTTCACATGAATCTTAATCTTGTATCCATGACTTCATTCTTAATAAAAAGAAGCATAGAATCTTCATCATAACTCATCATTAAATGTTAAAATATCATACAGCAACATAAATAAATCAATATACAGCAACCCCATTTACATACAGCAACATAAAATACATAGCAGACAGCAATTAATATTGTACAGACAGCAAATAAAAACAGACAGCAAATAATTTTATGCAAACAGCAACTTATTAATTAATTCAATGTAGATACAGCAATCTACTATTAATCCCAGCCACCAAATAAATCAACCACCATCCAAATAAAATTTCTAGCCCCCTAAACAAATTAAATAACAACATACAGCTATAATTAAATTAGTATACAGCAACCAAATAAAGTATACAGCAACAGCAAATGACATACAGCTTACAGCATCTTCATGAAATAATATACAGCAACATCAATTTCTTAATTACAGCCACATACCGCGTATCATACAGCTTACATCAACAAATAATATACAACAATTCAATTAAATACAACAACAGCATGCATACAGCATCATGCATACAACATCAATTTAATTAAATACAACAACAGCATACAGCTTTATTGAGTTAACCTACAACAATATTTAATTACAGCAATATCCAAATACAAATAAATTAATATACAGTAATCGTTTAAATTTATAATACAGCCAAAAATAAAATATACAACAACTACCAAACTAAGAAATAAAAAAACATACAGCTATGTTAAATCAAGGACTCATCAAATAATTAATTTACAAAGGCCACAAAATGGAATTAATCATTTTAGTTCATTTAAGATTTTTATCAAACACATGGCATGCTTATTTTAAACATAGCTTTAATCCTAGAAGATTAGAAGTTAAATTATCCTAATCAATTACCTAGTTCATGTTTATTAAAGTACTTCCCATACCTTTCTTGCCTTAAAATTGAACAGCCTTTCTTCTCTTTTTTCTTGTGTTTCACGTGAGCTTCTTCAAGGTAGGGCCTTGGTTTCTTCTTTGCCATTTTAGGTACAAAGTTTTAGCTTGGAAGTGATAGAAAGATTAAGGGAAATAAAGATGCAAAGGGAGTATACACGGTTTAGGGGGTATACACGACCATTCCTTGCTTTTGGTAGGTGGAAGTAGTTTGTTTTTGTATTGAAAAGGCCAATGGATGAAGGCTTGCACGTTAGCTTTCTGTTTTCCCAGCCTCCCTCACGGTCCCCTCTTGCTTTTTTACAAAGTGTTTGGCTTTTGCTTTTAAAAAAAATCTTCAAATATCTACCTTAAGTAATTATGGCTTGCTTTTGTGTTTTTCTTTCATTGGCTAATGCATGTGGTTCTTCCAAGTGTATGGTTTCAAGAATTTTCTATACTTTTCCTTGGCTGAAACTTGTTCTTCACGTGCCATATCATTTTGATAGCCAATTCTATTTGGTTTGTAGCTTATACGGTTGGTGTCTTAAGCTTTGTAATAACTTTTCTTCTAAAAACACGTTTCTGTAAAATAGTAATTCCGGGTTCGTTAACCGTTGGATCTTCTTGAAATTTTAAAGGTATACTCCTATCTCATATATTTAACTTTTGACCGTTGGGATATTTGAAAT
The DNA here is from genome assembly GCA_013407115.1 of Glycine latifolia. Taxonomy (NCBI): domain Eukaryota; kingdom Viridiplantae; phylum Streptophyta; class Magnoliopsida; order Fabales; family Fabaceae; genus Glycine; species Glycine latifolia. The sequence continues at coordinate 5,389 of QARZ01039998.1, read as the reverse complement.
AATATTTAGAATTTCCTCCGTGTCCAAAAGAGTCAAGGAGGAAGTTTTTTTTTTAAAGAAAAATCTTCCTTAAATTTCTACATGTTCTATTTTTATTGGCTAATGTTTTTGGTCCATCCAAGTGTCATGATTCTTGAAAATTCTTCACTTTTCCTTCTTCTTGCGTGTTGGATTGCATCCTAAGCCTTACTTGGTTTTCTTTTCTTATGTGGAATGCCTTAGATTTAAGTGTTTTGTGTTTTATTTTCCTACTAGGCTTTTTCTTGTTTTCTATTGGTTCATCTTGCCTCTAATTATTTAAATTACCAACTAACTTATTTAGAACACTTATTCATCCCATAATTAAGAGAAAACTCCATAAATTATGTCCATCCTTCTCTTAAAATTTTTTGATGTCTGAGGTAGTCTAAATTAAGCTCTTTTCACTTTATCTTCCAATATTTGTAGAAATTCTATTTTAGGGTTCTCTGCTTTCAATCTTACTTATAATTTGTTGTCTAAAAGTATTTTTTCCCTATAGTCAGATTTCCACAAGTTTCTGAAGTCATTTTGGTCATTTTTGACCTAAGGGTATTTTGGTAATTTTACCACCCTAAGGACCTATTGGTCATTTTTGAATTTATCCAAGGACATTATAGTAATTTCCCCTAGTAAATATCTTACTAAAATATCTAGGGATACATTGGTCATTTCCAGAATTGTTCAGGGCAAAATTGTCATTTTTCACCCTAGGGACATAAACGTCATTTCTGAAATTGTTTAGGGGCGTTCTTGTCATTTTGCCCTAAATTTTCTACTGCCTTTCATTAACATTTTACTCTTAGTAATTGACTGTGATTCTAAAATTTTGGGGTGTTACAAAAAGGACAAGGCTTGGAAAAGACTCTGGCGCCATGAGCGCCAGAATGGCGCCAAGAACGCCATAAGCACTGAAAGTTGGCGCCTGGAGCGCCAAGTCCACGCCTTCAGTGCCATCAACTCTGGAACCTGGCACCATCAGCGCTAGGCTGGCGCCAAGAGCGCCAAATCCACTGGCATCCAGCGCCAAGTTCGCGCTAAGGGTGCCATTCCTTCTGGATGCTGGCGCCAGGAGCGCCAGACTCGCGCCAAGGGCGCCACAGCTCGACAGAAGCAGGATATTGAGGGCAAAACAGAGATTGCACAAGCTGGGTTATAAATACCCATTCCTCAGCATTGAATGCAAGGACTCTTGGAGGGAAAACAACACAAATAGTGTTTTAGAAAGCTTAGGAACCTTAGCTAGGGTTAAAGGAGAGTGAAGGTTCAAGTGGAGGTTTCTCCATCTTCTTCTTCCTTGCTTCAGCTAGGTAGGCCATTCTATTTTGTAACACAGCCACCCATTATGAGGTTGGGCTAGTTTCATATTGTAGTTAGGGCTAAGCATTAAATGTAACCTCTTTTGGGATTGTATTGGATGCTATCTTTCATTAATATCAAGTTATTTCACTTTATCTTGTTGAATGCATGTTTCTATCTCTCTGGAACTGATCACTCTAGTTAGGTACTAAGAGTTGGGGTTTACAATAGGAATGTTGGGGCCATATGCTTGGACTTAGGTAAGGTGACAAGCCTTACATTAACTAGGGATAGGAGTGTAAGCTTGCAACCATTTAATGCATCATTTAATGCTTGACCTAACAGCTGCCACTAAGGGATTAGGGTAATTAATTGGGTTAAAGGGTTAAGATCACTACGGGAGTAGGGCTTAACTATTATATTATGAAGATGCATGTTTGAGTAATTTGGGATTGATGAAGGTAGTAGACAATACATATACAAAGGTAGGGAGCATTTAGTGTGGATTGCCCTAGCTACTTCACCACATATATCATTATAACCCTCCATAGTTTGTTCATATATTTATGTTTATGCTTAGGTTTTAATTTAGTTTATTCAACACACACACAACAACAATTTATCCAATTTGTTTATCATCCAATCTATTGATATTAATTATAATTTAATTGGTCAAACAATCCTCGTGGGAACGATATCTTTCTTATCACTTTATTACTTGGAATGATCGGTATATGATTAGGATGATGAGGATGATGAGGATCCTCACGACTTTGCAGATAGATTTATGATGATTTGCGATACCATCCGCCATCATGGAGTGTCAGATGATGCTGTCAAATTGCGGCTCTTTCCTTTTTCCTTGAGAGGGAAAGCTTCCAAGTGGTTGGGCTGTCAAGCTTCATACAGTATAACCACTTGGGACAACTTGATGGCGAAGTTCTTTGCTCAATATTTCTCCATGGAAAAGTACAACCGCTTGGTGAACAAAATCACCAATTTCACCCAACTCCAAGGAGAAACAACCGCTTGGCCGAGTTATATATATATGTGTCACCCTTGTTTATGATGTCGACTACTGAGATGTGTTGGCCAAGCTACATATATATGTGTCACCCTTGTTTGTGATGTCGGATGCCGAGATGGGTTGGCCGAGTTACATATATATGTGTCACCCTTGTTTGTGATGTCGGCTACCGAGATGGGTTGGCTGAGCTACATATATATGTTGTTAGTATATGGATGTCCTAGAGACAATCTTTTCATTAGATTAGGGCGTACATGTACTTTTCATATTGTCATGAATAAATTATAAGCGCTTTTTATCTTATTTCATATTCTGTCTTGATATCATTATTAATATATGAGTAACTGGATAAAACCCTTGGAATAGAATAGGTATCTCTTGAGTATCAGTGATGGGATCAGGATCATCAGTATTCAAGGATACCAGATGTCTACTCCTAAATTTTAAGTTCCTAGTCTAGAGACACTGAGAATGGGGATCAGTGATCTTGGATAAGACTAGCACGACTTATCTACTTGTATGCAGATACAAGGTAAAGACCTCATGAGCTACAGACATGGAGATGTCTTAGCTAAAGTCGTGGGTGGACCTATAAGGGTATAGCTCGCACTGAACAGACCCACAAAGAGACTCTATGAGGAAATCTCACAGATAGTATCATTAGAGTAGTCTCTTATTATTTGGGTGTGTCTTTCCTTAGACCAGAAGTTTTCACCTAGACTGTGTTCTAGAAGACATGCTTTGTTTTGTATACCTCGTCTGCCTGAAACATGGAGACACATAGGTATACCTTTGGGCATGTCCTGAAAGAACACGAGTCTAGGGTGACTAGCTAAAGGAATTCATCGAATCTCTGTGAGAGATTAGGTTATCTGTAAACCGGAGAAATCGGGATGACATTTACGGGACTCGGGAATCTATGCATAGTAAAAGAAATCATGAGATGATTTGCCTTTAGAGTTAGTGAAATTGGAGACTCCCTATTTTGTATTAAAGCTTACCCTAGACCGCAAGGGCTGATACATTTCCTTACTCTAGGTTTTATGGGAAGGTAACCGAGACAAAAAGAAATACATACGGAAACCAAATAGATTTAATAGGATGATCTTGTCATTTACCTAACTAGTTCTGGGGCAACAAAGCATTGCTAGTGCTCTGTGTTGTCATTAAATGGGTAGTGTCCTTGTTGGGCCCAAACTCATTTATGTTAATAGCTATGTTGGGCCTAATGGGTCACACACTAACACTTTATTGTCATGACATTATAGCATTAAAGGTTTTGGGCCTAATAATAATTGTTGGCCCAAGAAAGAGTTTGGATACTTATCTTAAAGAGAGAGGGGCGCATGAATGGAGTTAATGGGCTTGGATAGTCCAAGACATTATTAATTAATTTAAATAGTTAAATTAATTATCTAATATTTAAATTTGATAATTTAAATTTTGAATTTAAATATGAATTAACTATAGTAGTTAGTTTCATATCAAAAGGAGAAGATAAGAGCTAGATTTGAATTTGAATTCAACTAGAATCTTATCATGATCATGTCCTAGATTTTAGGAAGAAGTTTGAGGGCTAATTATAGGCATATACACGGCTGATATATGATTATCTTTTGGCAAAAAATAAATCCCAAGTAATTGACTTGGTCTTAGGAGGATAAGATAAGAGGTTGTTGGCAATTTTTGAAATGCAACAACTCTATCTTATCTTCACGTGTGGGATGCTTCATGTTCAGATTTTTTGGTTAAAAATCTGACTCAAACTCTTCTATAAAATGTGCTATTGTGATCATAGTTCTATAATAGTTTTTGAGAGGAAAAACCCTAATCTACTTTCCTCTATTTTCACGTGCCCCTTTGTGTGAGTTTTGACTGAAAATTCAGCCACCAATATCATCTATTGGTGAGTCTCTTAGATAAGTAAAAAACACTCTAAAACTTAACCTTCTTCCTCTCCATTGGTGAGCCTAGCTTGCCTCCTTTGGTGTTTGTTGGTGGCCTTCAAGAACTGTTCTTGAGTCTTGACAAGAAGTGGTGTGGATCAACATTAGAGGGCTTATATCTTCAAGCCTATCCTTGATCATCAAGTTTTGAATATAAACAAGGTAACATCTATGTCTTAAAGAATGATTCTTGTGTGGTATGTGTGTTTCCGCTTGGAAAAATTTTGTTTTTTCTTCTCACATGCCTTCGGGCTTCAAGGCCCAATCTTTTATATGTGTCACACTTGTTTGTGATGTCGGCTCCCCAGATGGGTAGGCCGAGTTGAGCGGGTTACTGACATGCATGCATGTATGCAGAACGTAACTTGGTCTTTGATTGGTAGGCTTCAGTAGACCAGGTTCCCTTACACCTTTGTGTGGGTGGTAGCCGTTAGATGCCGGGACTGGGTGGTGGTAAACCTTGCGAGGACCACGGTCAGTGCATCGTTGTAATCATTAGATGTCGGGACTGGGTGGTGGTAAAACTTCCGAGGACCACAGTTAGTGCATCGTTGGGCCCTTGTGTGGGCGATATGTTTCATAGGAGGTGTATGATGGATTACCCTTGCGAGGAAGGATTGTGTTCCTAGCGGGGTCATACATTGGTGGTGCCTACATAACATACGACATTTGCATGGTGGAAATGGGATTGATGATTGGCTGTAGGGTACAGAGGTACTGGGGGGCCACGTCTGTTGGGAACTCTTTTTGACACTTATTGTCTGATCACCATGGGGGGGGGTGATTCCTGTGCACGACAGAGTGACCTTGACAAGCTATTGCATCATCTGACCACAGGGATGGCCCATTTCCGGGATGGTACCACATTGCATAATGAGAATTTAGTTAGGAGCATGCATCATGCTAGATTTTGTGAGTTGATTTATAAAATGGTTGTGGATATTCTTACATGTTGGTGTTTGATGGATGCTTGGAATGTTGTATTGATATGTTGATGGCTGTGTTGTTTCTTGATTGGGTTGTGCTCCTTTCCTGTTGTATTTATTGTTGTTATTTTTGAAAATGATATGAATATCTCACACTTAACCAAGAGGGGGGG
>QARZ01039997.1:62957-74605 GCA_013407115.1 Glycine latifolia | reverse complement strand
AGCTGCAACAGTGGCATTACTATATTAAACACTGATAGTCTGATACACCCGCATCTCTGTTTGCTTGCATTAGCTTGTAAAAAATATAATCATGGTTAATTTCTAAAGTGCAGTGTCTCCCTCAATTCTTTAATATAGCTGCAACAGTGGCATTACTATATTAAACACTGATAGTCTGATACACTCGCATCTCTGTTTGCTTGCATTAGCATGTAAAAAATATAATCATGGTTAATTTCTAAAGTGCAGTCTCCCTCAATTCTTTAATATATATGAGGGACTACTAAACCATAATGCCATTGTCAACGTCTCTGGTGAAATATAAATAAAAATGTAATACATTTCATAGAACTTTGAGGTTTACTCAGAGTGGACCTGATTTAAAAGTCTATTTTTCTAATCATTTTTGTTGTTTGATATTCAAACTACGTATTGATTGTTACTTTATTTTTAAGTCAATTGTAGTAGCTTTACAAGCACAGCACATATTTTGTTGGATGTTCATATTGAGTATATATCTTAATTATGGCATAAATTTAATTTATACAAAAAAGAAAAATGACAGCATCAACTTTAGCCTTTAGGACAATATCCTGCTTTGCTGGATTTTGCTAGATTTTATGAGCTAGATTGAATGTCTTACCAGGATTTAGTTAAAGAATAATAATTCTGAGACACTAGAAAGCTGTCCCTTCAGCGAGACAACAATCAAACTAGAAACCAGTCACTGAAAATATTTTAATTATTATACAGGAAAGTCTGTCATTTGCCTGATGCTGCAGCTAGCAGTTGAACACTTTAGGAAACTGTATAAAGGCATGGTATCTAACATTTTCTGTGAATTAGAAGAATCCTTACAAATGCCTATAAGAGATTTTTTCCAAATCAGGATGGTAAAAGGTACAGCAATCTGTGAGAAAGTTATCTACTGTGTGAGAAGTGGTGCATGGGCAATACTTTGGGCACTGTAGCCTGGGAGGGTATAAACCTTGTCAGATACTACCTTATTTCTTAAAAAGCAACATGAAGAAAGGAAGAGATCTACTATGTTGGCTCCTTAGATTTTTGGTTGTAGTTGTCTGTAATATGTCTGATCTACATAGATCAAGTCTTTTAGCCTCTAACTATTGGACCTTATTTGCATGATTCCCTTAGCTACATGAATCATACTGGCTTTTGGTATTCTTAATTTTAATTGTAATGAAAATAATGATTTAGGAATGATCAGATTTCAAGATTTCCCTGGCAAAGCCATGCAATGTTTCGGATATGATCTTGAAATTGGAGACCTTTCAAAGGATTAACCATCAAAGCAATTTGGAATGCTTTGGTGCTTTTGGACATTCATTAGATACCGCTGATATCTCTTGGAATAGGTGTAACTAGTTGATTCCTATGAAATATTCTATCTATTAACATTATAAAGAGCTGCAAGCAATAAATATCATGATAAGGTGATAAATAATAAATTATTTTAAGCTGAATAAAAAATGAGTTTTGATTTTAGTCCCTTTAAATTGGAGCTGCATGTGTTTAAACAATTCGTTGAAACATGACTTGCTGATCTTCTGTTACTGGTAAGATTGCAGATGACGTGTTACCATCAGATGCAGTTCTGAAGGTATTAACTCTTTTGTCTAAAGTGATGCCAAAAGCAAAGCTCATCCAAAACCAGGATATAGCTGATCTGTTCTTCAGGGAACCAAGCAAAAGAAAATTGGTTGGTAACTTCACAATCATTAATTATGGCATGCTTATATAATGAAATGAATAACCATTTCTTTTCCATTTCGTGCTTTGTTTCACTTCCTAATTGTTTTTAAATTTGTCACTCACATTATAGTTTTAAATTTTGTTGTCTTATAAATGTTGCAATTACCATGATAGTAGGAAACTACAGCCACAATTGCTGTTACAGAAAATTCCAAAACTGCATTTGTAGTGTCCGCAACTGTAGTTTTGAAAACAATTTTAAATCATGCTCATCATTTACGTTTCACTTACTACTAGATCCCTCTTATCTGCATGAAAAATGATCACGTTTCAGCCAGTTGTGCTGTTTGGAGTAGCAGTTTCCATGAACATATATATTTTAATCATATATATGAGGTTGATAATGATAGTAACCAGAATAGGAATGGAAAAATTAATGTAACGTTGATACTGAATAAGAACGATATCAAAGGTATAAATCTCTGCACAAAATGAACAATAGAAAACCAATAAATAACAGAAATTATAGAACCCTTTTTCTGATAAAGAACGAACTTCTTCACTCAACCCCACCAAATATTCCTTCTAAGAAATCCCTTCACACCCCGTCTATACAGAATTGTTTCCATCTCTCTCTCCACTCATCACTTGCCACCTGTCATTTCTGTTATGGCCCACCTATCCCTTCAAATCTCATCCTACTCTTTTCACTTCTCTTTCTTATTTGTTAGCTCCTAACTGCAGGCCCAATAAGCCCAATAATGGGTGGTCTCAGAGGTTCACTTTCATTTGATCATTTAGTGCTTTCCTTCCTTTTACTTATATACTATACATGACTTTATACAAGTCTCCATTAAGGGGGTGCCAATAAGAACCTTCAGTATCTTTCTACAAGTTTCTCATTTGCAGGGTTACTAAACAACCACATTGTTATCTATGAGGGGGATACGGGCATCTACATTAACAGTTTTTGCCATAATGAAACTTTGTTCATTCTGTTGTCAGTCTCCATCTGCCAAACCACCCAGCCCCACCCCTTTATTGCACGTCCTATTAAATGAAACCGAAACAAACCAAAAACAAAAATGTGAGCTAATTGATCTGTAGACAAACATTTTTATTCTTCAAGTGTTATTCTTTGTAGGCTGTTTACAATGTTATTTGTTATGATGATAATCCACGGTTGAGAACTGGCATGGAACTTTTAAGGACCACAAAAGAAATTGAATCACAAGTACACAAGGTTAGTTATTTCTTTATCTCTCTTCTCATTTTCCCCTCCTTTCTTTTTGTTGTCTTCTTTTTCTTACAGAATTTAAGTTGAATTTATGCTATGGTTATTTCTCTTTTTACATTTGCAATAATTGTCACGTAAAAAAACAAACATTGAATTGTTCTCTATTGATTGAGTGCGTGATTGCAGGTCTCAGCGCCATTATTGATTCTTCATGGAGCAGAAGATAAGGTGACTGATCCATTAGTGAGCAAATTTCTTTATGAGAAAGCATCTAGCAAAGATAAGACTTTAAAGCTCTATGAAGGTGGTTACCACTGCATTTTGGAAGGGGAACCTGATGACAGAATACTTGCTGTACATGACGACATTGTCTCGTGGCTTGATTTTAGGTGTTCAATTAAATGAGGTTTATCCATGAATAATTGGCCCCATCTTCCTGTCCTGTCTCATTTTTAGAGTCAATATATTTTCAAGGATTAAATATATTTTTGGTAATTATAAATTTCAGATTTAGTTTTAGTTCTTATAAACTTTTTGTCTGTTGTCTTTTTATATTTTGTCATCAATATCTCCCTTGGAGGGACAAAAATGGGCAAAGTTTCATTTCCCTGAAATTGATGTTCATGACAAAAAATAAACAAGAGATTAAAAATAGACAAAAATTATAGGGATTAAAACCAGAAATTAGAAATTTGATAGGAACCAAAGATATATTAACTTTCTTTTCAATATATATATATTGAAAATCAAGATACAAGGAATACCGCATCTGAACTTATTACATGAAAAATAAGTGCAAAAATTCATGGAACAATTGAAAATGGATCTTAATTAGTTCTTTAGTCTAAAAGTTATGTAATTCATCCAAATAAACTTCAACTTACAGTTGTATCTTGAGTATAAAGTGTTGGATCATTGTGCTCTCCAAATGATTGTCTTTAAGTTGCTTAAATTTTCTTCACATTGTAGATATAAAACAATTCTTGATTTGGACACTTGCATGACCAAGCTTTGGAAAGTATTTTTAATTCTTTTTGGTCTTGCTGTAATCATTGGATTTTTCGTCCATTGCAAATGATATTTAGAATAATTGGACCTTGTCTGGAACATATCAGCTTTATCCCACATGCAAGTTTTATGTCTCTAGATTCATAGTTAAAGATATTCGTAAACATGACATTTATTTTAGTCTCAAATTGTAACAATGAGATTGAATGTTTAGGAGTAGTCACAACATCCTAGACAATGTTATAAAGGTCTTATTATTTGAACCCACAGGGAAGTATTAGTTACTCAAGCTTATGGACGAAATGTTATGATAAGATATTTTTATACTCATGCATGCTTTGTTTTATTGTGAATTTACTAATTTAAGAATTATCATAGCATTGATAGAATATGGTATATATTTTATTACTCTATACTTTGACTCCAAAAGATAGTGGGAGTGAAAATTCTCAATAGACCAATAAAGAATTTAGGTCAAGTATTCTTGTGAAGAATAATAAACATGAAAGCCAAGGTAGGCATATTCACATTGTAGTACCCTAAATTCTAAGACTATGATTATACCTTAATTTATTTTTTTCTTTATTTTATAAAGTGCATTAATCCATTCTATTTTCACAAGCATGTAAAGCTAAGAAAATGTGAACTTGAATTTTAGTGATTTTTTAAAACTTTCCATTGGTTGCCTTCTAAAGTTAACACTGTGTAATAAGTAAAACGAATCATTCATATTTTTGAAAAGAACACATAACGTTTTTCTTAGAAGCTTAATTCTCTAATAATAGAAGCGAAATAAAACAAATAACATATGTTTGAATTATGAAATATATAAATATGAGTAAGTTTTTCCCTAAGTAAAGTAACGTGTACAACCTTAGGGTACAACAGTATATGAGAACAGAGAAGATGACTGAATATAATTGAACCCTGGGCCTACCCAAATCAAATACATATAATAGAAAATGTCTTAAACTTAGACCAGTCATCTCTAACACCCAACCCAGTGTGGAAAATACACAAAAGCACAAGTCAGCAACCATCTTCGTATAACAGAGATACTCAAGGAAGTGATCCATACCGTCATGTTGGGAATCCATTGCCTCCAAGTGCACTCATCCTCGAGATGGAGCATCGGCTCCTCACCCGCCATCTAATCTTAAATAAAAAACATAAGGGGTGTGTCTTCTTACTTCGTTCACAAGACACAAAAGGACCTAAACAAGATGCAGATATAATCTATCAACCATGACGATGTGGTTATCTACTATATCTCACTTGAATCGTAAGCATTTATTTTTTTTATCTCAACATATGTTTCTTATTGGCCAACTACCAATGGAACTCCCAAAACTTAGTGGTCTTACATATTTTGGTTTTGGATGACTATTGTGAGTACACCTTTTACCATGGTACAATGGAAGACTCTCACCAATTGAAAATTACTCATAGTCAGTCAAAGTTGCCAAGCTGACTCGGTGACATTAGTCACAACTCGACGCTTCACCCCTAAGGATAACTCATGTCGTACGATCATTTCCCAGGTACCAATTATGGTCATAAAAAAACTCTAAGGATTGTCTCCTCGACGAACCTCTATACTTTGAGAATTCTTTCTCTATCAAAAGTGGGGTCCTGTTGGACACGATACCAAACGTCTACAAATGGCCAAAATCGAGTCCGAGATCCCATCCCATCTAGAACAAAATGAATATATATAACAAGTGAGGACCTCGTCCCCCTTACACACTTTGTGGTGTGAAAACAACCAATTGACCGCCATCTTGCAAGCTCTAACAAATTCCAACACGATGCCCACATGCGACTCTCTTTAACTTGCATCTCAACATTCAATCGCATGTTCATGTCTACTTGGAAGTCTCTCAAGTTCCCTAGTCTTACAAGAATATAAACCTAGTCACAACAGTACTCATGTTCAAATCCTTGTGAACTATCACACAAGTGGCACATCTTTCAAGACATACAATGCCTGCTAGAACTAGGTTCTAGTCGACACTGAGACAAGTGCTTGAGTCCCTGTAACTACCAAACAATAGTATCTAACACAAGGGAATAATTAACTATGCTTGGAAACCAACCGTGTCACACACAATATTCACATGTATTTCTCAATGCCTAAGATCACACCTCCCGGTCTCTAATTAAAATAATGCACTTGACAACAATAGCTGCCTGGGATTCATAATTCCCAGGTCTTCTATACAATTCAAAATAAACCATGACAAATATATCAACAATCAAATTCAACATGCCAACACTTGAAAAATAGGGAATTTTAACACAACGCAAAAAGCATCAAAACCCTCATACTAGAAAACATGAGAGATTCAAGGCTTTGTGAAATTTAGAAAAAAAATTTATAAACAATAACTTTTTGCATACACTTGAAGATAACATACTCATGTTTCTAACAAGGTATTCCAAGTCATTAGAAAAAATCTACAAAAAATTCTTAGAAATTCCAAAAAGTAGCAAGACAAAGTGTTTCCTAGTTTTTACATAGTTCAAAAATGTGTAAATTTATCCCTCTTCCTAAGACAATTCAATTCTATTTTTTACAATTTAAATATAATAGAAACATATTTCCAAATATTAAAAATTGTACAATAATTTGTTTCCTATCATTCTCAATATACTTTTGTTTCAAGCCTTTTTCCTAGACTTCATAAATGGTCCTTCCAACCACCACTCTGTTTTGCCTTGCCCTTTAAAATTTTAAGGTAACCTCTATAATTTTTAAATATACATGGTAAAAAGAGTTTTTTCTATCATTTAATAAACTGCAAACACCATTTCAAGTGGATCACCATAGAGATGTTATATCAAATAAAATTGCACACTGCCAGAACAAACTTGCACAATAAGGTAGTCACCTTGCATGTCACAGATGGGCCTCAATTTGACTTCATCTCTCAAGGGATCAATGAATTTTGTCTAGATTAAAATAAGATCTATTTAAGAAAAAATAGTTAGATTTTGAGATAAGTTCAAAACATTGAGATTGATCCAGAGAATTCAATTTTCCAGCTAGACATTGTGGCTCAAAATTTTGAATTTCAAACTTGTCTAAAAATTATGGAAAAAATTGGATAAAGTCTCCTTTGTATTTGGAGATTTCCCATAGCACAAATAAAGCAAAGTAAGGATTAAAAACATGCATGCAAACAACTCTCAAGAAAAATTTTTTTTTTCTAGAAAACCTAGTTTCTCTTCAAACAAAATTTGAGAAAGCAAAGATAAATGGAGGTCATTATAGTGTTTATCCCCTTTTGAATGTAACCAAGGGTTGAGTCCATCAAGAAGTGTTAAGTCTAGTTGCGTCCAAGTCACATTGAACTTTATCGAACAATTAAACCCCTAAGGTTTTGATGTAACTAAGTATAAATTTTATGTATTAACCTTTCATGCTTAAGCTACAAGTTCATATATATATATATATATATAAGATACAAGCATAAAAGCATAAACTAAAAGGCTTTGGACAAAAAACAAATTATCATTCATTGGGCGATACTGCTTCAACATTCAGCCTTAAGAAGACAAGTGGTTTAACACTTAGCTCAGAGTACAAAAGCAATGGAATAGTTACTCGATCCTCAAGTACTAAAAACATTCACGAGAAAGTAACGTCCATAGGCTCAGTAAGAAACTCGCACCATAGCGCACAAAAGGGAATAGTTAAATTGTCTTGTGAAGACATAATTCCTTTTGTCTTATGTTGTTAACATTTCCTTCGATTAATACAATGAATGTAACGACCTGCCTTAAAGTAAGAATGCATATTTCATGACGTTCATGGAACATGTTCATGAGGGTGAAAAACAAAATTTTCTATTTTGTTATTCGTTGCGGAACTCGTAACTCCTTACGATCCTCATGAAACTTGTTTAGAATCTACTCATTAAAATGCTAGGGGTTTTAGAAATACCTTTTTGATCGTTTGAAAGTCTTCAAAAGGATGATGCCCTCCAATGGTGATCCACACTATTGTACCTTGAATGCTTGAGAGAACTCCTTCTCTTTCTTAATCGTCCTTCACTTGGTTGCTTGCTAGGCAATGGCAAAGTGGAGGCTTCAAGTGTTTGGTTTATTTCTCAAAGCAGAAGATGGTGTCTTGAGGTTAGGTAAGGTTGCAACAATTGAGGAGAGAAGATGATGAAGAGGAAAGATAAAAAACAAGAACTTTGGTTCTTGAAAGAGCATTAGCACATAACATAAGAGTGGAGTGTTATTTATTCTAGGAGCCTATTATCTTGTAATCTTATTAGGATTAGAATCCTAACTCAATCGCTCAAATCAGCCCAAGGATCTATAAATTTGAAATTCAACCTTTCATCATCATATCCCTTTTGTTGTTACTTTATCTATTTTATTTAAATTAGTAATTCAAATAAAAAAGTTGATGGAAGAAACATTATCCAATCTTTATAGGATATAGTTTTGGATAATTCAAAATTATCCTTACAACCTAACCTCCTGAATTAAAAATTCAAATTTAAATTTCAAACTTAAAATTTAAATTCAAATTGAAATTCAATCTTTGTCCTAGTTCATAATTTAAATTTGAATTCAAATTCAAAATTCAAAATTTTAAAATTCAAAATTCAAATTTACCAAAAACTCATTTAAGTCAAGTTAACTTCTTGACTTACTAGGACTCATGGCCCAAGACCCTATTCGGCCTTTTCACACATTTGGGCCTATTAGTGTAGAAACCAAATTTCTCACTAATAGCCCAAATGGGGCACATGTTTTAATTGGACTTGGAGACCAACTCCAACCCAATTACACATTTAGTCTTGAAAAAGCCCAATAACTATCATTGGTCCAAACTTCCTAGTTATAAGCAATCAAGAACAACCTTTTGTGTGTGACCCATTAGGCCCAATTAATCACTGACATAAATGAAATATGACCAATTAAACTCCTTTAATGAACTCAATTCATTTAATGACTACAAAAGACACTGGCAATGCTCTGCAGCCCTAGAATTAATTGAGTTGATCAAGTGATCTACCTTTCTGATTTGGATACCGTGCTAGCACCATCCCTCATATCATTCACATTTAGTCGAGAGCAAGGATAAAGTTTCATCTCTCTTAATTGACTAAATGTATCTTTTCATAGAACTAAGAATCTTATTCTATTGACTCTAAGACAAATCATTACTCCTCATGATCTCTTACTATGCATAGATTCTTAAGTCAACTAGAAGTCATCCAAGCCCTACCGGTCTTGTGAACAACTAATCCCTTGTAGGGACTATGAGTCCTTTCAGCATGTCCATCTTCACTCGTGTATTCAATTAATACCTAAGAGTACATTATTCTCCCCATTTTCAGGCGGATGGAGCTGCACAGCCAAAGTATAACCCTAGGACATAGTGTTCAATGAAATCCTCAAGTCTAGGATAATCCGCACTACCAAACAGTGAGAGACTTTACAAATCCAATAATACTTTAAAGAATCCTTGTGACACTCTGAATTTCGATAACTGAAAATAGATAATTGGTGTAATTGTTGTGTTGTTTGATTGTTTGATTAATTTAGATTGGTTGTGTTGTTGTGCATATTACCCTGATACAATTTCTTGGTATGAATGTTAAGCTATGCAAAGTTTGTTTGATTCATGGTTGAGATACGTGAGTGATAGTTGACCCATAACCTGTTTTGGTAAAACTATCATCCTGGATTTGTTAACCGTTGGATCACCTTCAAATTTTGACAGTAGCTTCCCAACCTATCTCTTCATTTTTTGACCGTTGGGATCTTCAATATCATTAGGTACGTTGAGCGCAATTCCTAGATATTTCCTGACAGAGAGAAAATTATGCTGAGCGGGACATGATGCGCTGAGCGGGACTATCAGATTATAAATACGTCCAGTAGTGTGCAGAAATGCATTTTCATGGTTTTATCTCTCCTTCTCTCTCTAAACTCACCCAAAACCCTAGGAACTTCCCTCTCCACCACCCACGACCACCATCAACCACCACGGGCCGCCGTTGCTTGCCATGAGACCACGACATGGAGAAGAATCTCGTAATTGGAGTGGAATCTTCGAAACTACTCTCGAAGTTTTGATAGAGAACGAAGCTCCAAATTCTTTTTTCTTGATTTCCTTGAGAGCTCTGCTTTTGGACAAAACACGTGTATTCGAAGGATCGCAAAACAACACCGCAAGGCTTTAACGGAAGAACTCCTAGTTAGGTGTTTATTATTTAGTTATAGTTTTGATACCATAGTTGGGGGCCAGGGAGTCCAACTATGAGGATAACTGTCTGTCCCTACTGTGTGCTAGCTTTTCATGAAAAACTAAGTTTTTAACTAATGGGATGCAACAAATTTATGATTGATGTGTGTATGTTCTTGTATGCGCTTGTTTTCAAGGAAAATAATGTTTTTAAGGAATGGGATGCGGTGTATTTATTATTGATGTTGTTGATGATAGTGAAATTGAGATGTCATGGATGTGGTTGATGATGTTTATGTGGGTTTGTGATGCTTAAATGAGATAAATTTAATGTGGCTGACAACATTGAAAATGAGATGAAATTGATGTTCATGATGATAATGTTGAAATGAGATAAGTTTGATATGATGATGATGATATTGAGATAATATGATGTGGATATTGATAATGATATTGATGAGAGATAATGGTGATGAGAACAATGTCATTGTGTGATGTGGACATACATGGATACCCATGGGAAGTGCATGACTAGTTATCCTTGCAGAGAAGGATTTGTTCCTAGCCAGGTCATGCATTGATTGTGCCCATGGTTGTATGCTGTGTATGTACAGGGGTGTAGTGACCAATTGGTTATCCTTGCGGGGAAGGATTTGTTCCTAGCCACGGTCAATGCATCGGTGAGCCCACATTGGTGTGATATGTATGTACATGGGGGGTGCATGATTGGTCATCCTTTCGGGGAAGGATTTGTTCTTGGCCATGGTCATGCATTGATGGTTCCCATGTTTCATACTTCATATTTGCATGGATGGAAATAGAATGATGCATAGTAAGTACCGGGGGTACTAGGGAGCAATCACTCTGTTTGGAACTCCTTTGTGACTCAGGGTTAATCACCATGGGGGGGAGCGACCAATGCATGACAGGGTGACCTCGATGAGCTACTGATATGCTGCTAGCATATGTAGTTTTTAGGTTAAAAGCATTAAGAAACTAAGCATAAAATGTCAAATAAATGCTAGAATAAGTACAAAGTTCATCATTATTATGTTTATCACTGACTTTCTACAATTTTGATGTTAGGAGCCAAGAAAAGGAAGAAAAAAAGCAAAATAAAGAGCTAAGGATTTCTGGAATCTCGCGCCAACCTCACCAAGGCCACGTCAATCGCGTGGGACTTACTGGAAGCTGGCGCCAGTCGCACCAAAGCTCGCGCCAACCGCGCGGACGACACTGGGAAATACGATTTAGCTTAAAGATAACACAAGAATAAAAGATATTAGGGTTTTTATGACCTAATATAAATAGAAAAGTAGTAGGACGTTTTAGGAAAACGAACACAGAGGTAGAAACAAGAAAAAGAGGCATTGAAGGAGATCAAGAAAGGAGGAAGATCAAGAAGAAGGCCAAGATTGAGGGGTTTGAGTATTCTTCATTCTTTGTATTCTTTCTCTTCTACCTCATCATCATTGTATT
>QARZ01039997.1:0-10622 GCA_013407115.1 Glycine latifolia | reverse complement strand
CGATTATCACAGGAGCTCCCAAACCCAGGTAATCGATTACTTGATTTGGTAATCGATTATTTTGCTCATTTTCCTCCTGGAAACTGATATATGGCCAAAATAATCGATTAATCCGACATGTAATCGATTAAAACATAGCTAATTGCCTTTTTCAGACTGATGTAATCGATTACAGGATGCTTGTAATCGATTACAGGCATCAAAAGATGCTTTTAATCTGTTACAGGATGCTTTTAATCTATTACAACAGACAACACTCCTTTTGTGGTTTCATTACTTTTGTGGGCTTCTTCTTGCTTTTCCAAGAGATATAAGTTGGATTGGATATGATCTTGAAGTGTTTTAGCCCTAGCCCTTGTCATTGGCCCTTTAATCACCAAAGGAAGTTCTTCCATGTGTAGTTCCAAGCCTTCCTCCTCTTGACTTGGTTTGAGGATTCCATCAGTGAATGACAACACTAGTGGATTTCAAATCACTAAGATGTAATGATCTGTAAACTGATGTGGGAATGACATTAATGGAGGCTCCAAGGCCACACATGGTATCTACAAAAGTACAATCTCCAATGGTGCAAGGGACAGTGAAAGTGCCAGGATCCTTGCACTTCTATACCAAGGTGGATAGTGGAATGACATCAACAGTTTTGCCCTGTATAAGTGCAGAAACATTTCTGCCCATCTTTACTTGCTCATTTCCCTTCAGCTTCCTCTTGTGGGTGCATAAATCCTTCAAGAACTTTGTATATTTTGGAATTTGTTTGATGGCATCCAAGAGGGGAATGTTGACTTCCACCCTCCTGAAAGTCTCAAGCAGATCATAATCAAACTCCACTTTCTTTGCAGAAATGGATCCAGAAGGAAAAAGTAGAAGAATATGTGTTGGTGCAGAATCTGTTTTGGCACCATCATCAATTTTTTTACCAACATCAATTTTAGAACCAACATTTGGAAACTCTATGCCACCTCTCAAGGTAATAGCACTCACATTCTTTGGATTAATAACTGGTTGTGCTGAAATGATGCCAGAACCATGTTGCTGCATCTGGTTGACAGTTGCAGCTAATTGTCCAATCTGAGTCTGTAGGTCTTGGATGGTGGTGATGACATTTTGTTGAAACTGAATGGTGCTGGTTGTGATTTGCTTCATCAAGTCCTCCAAGGAAGGTCCATAACTTCTTTTCACAGGTTGTGCAGGTGCAAGCTACTGGAATTGTGGTTGTTGTCTGAACGAAGAAGCTTGGTATTTGCTGGTGGAGGGTTGATATTGTTGTTGTTGAGGTCTGAAGGGATGCTATTGTTGTGTCTATTGTTGAGGTTGTGGACCAGGACCATACCTCAAATTCGGGTGATCTCTCCAACCAGGATTATAAGTGTTGGAGTAAGGATTATATTGTTGTTGAGGTCTGAATGGCTATCAAGGTTGTATGGCAGAAACGTCAGTAGCTTGTTTTGTTTCTTGGAGAGTGAGACATGCATTTGTTGGATGATTAGGTACACAATAGATACCACACAACTTTGGTTGATTGGCTACCATCACGTTCTACTGTTGACCAATAGCAAGTTGTTTCACAAGGGATGTCAACTCTGTCAGTTTGTTCTCCAACCTCTGGTTATTAGCAACCATAGAAATAGAAATTTCATTTGCAGCAGCCTTGGATGTTGTAGCACCTCTAGTACCAAATTGCTGATAGTTGGCTGCCATGTTAGAAATCAAGTGTCTTGCAGCAACAGGAGTCTTGTCCATCAAAGCGCCTCCACTGGCTACATCTATCATACTCCTATCCATCAACGTCAAGCCTTCATAAAAATACTGGATCAATAGTTGCTCACTGATTTGATGGTGAGGAGGTAGCACACAGCTTGTTGAATCTCTCCCAGTATTCATACAATGTCTCTCTGGGTAGCTGCCTTATACCACAAATTTCTTTCCTGATGAAAGCTATTCTGGAGGCAAGGAAGAGTTTCTCCAAGAATCTACTCTTCATATTTGTCTAGGTGTTGATAGGATCTGGTTGAAGGTACAACCAGTCCTTGGCCACACCATCCAGAGAGAATGGAAATGCCTTCATCTTGACATAATCCTAATGAATGTCATGTGGTCGCATGGTGGAACACTCTACATGAAACTCCTTAAGATGCTTGTGTGGATCTTCACTTGCAAGACCATGAAACTTTGGGAGCAAATGGATCAGTCCAGACTTTAGCTCATAACTAACCTTAGTCTCAGGATCCTGAATACACCAAGGTTGATAAACAACATCATGTGTAGCTAATTCCTTAAGAGTTAGGTTGGTATCATCCATTATATTAACAAAAATTTCAGAATCAAGATGTTAAGAAGGATTAGAAATGGACTCAGAAACAGAAGACACTATACTACTATCTAGAACTACACTATCAAATTCATCTAGACTAATATTATTTCTGCTTAATCTGTGAAATGTCCTATCTATCTCAGGATCATATGAATGCAAATCACTTGGTGTGGACCTAGTCATGCACAGTTCAACTCATAAGGGATAAGAACACAAAAATCACAGAAATGTCAGACAACTACTCTACCAGGACACTATTCACAATATATGCTGAAATGAAACAGAAAATGGAAAACTACCCCAAACAATTTTAGAAAAATTTAAAAACACCACAACAAATATCTATAAATCATGCTTGATTTTTGTAATTTTTTTGGTGATTTTTAAAAATCATGAAAACACAGAATAAATTCAAAAGTGATCTAGATCATCGAATTTGGAAATTTGGACCCCGCTTAATTTTCTCCACATTCTAGGAAAATTTCAGCCCATTTTGAGATAGTTTCCTATGAAATGACCAGAATGTCCCTACGCTAATTGTTAAAATTGTGCTAAAACTCCTACTTAGAGGTCGAATTTGCCAATTTTAACCCACACCAAATCCTTAAAGGGGTTAGTTTTGCTTAGAATGGGGGATAAACTTTGGACACCAAGTTTCACAGCAAAACTCTACAGGAATGAAAATTTCTGGACATCAAATTGCACAACAAACACAACTGCACTACACAATTTCTCTCTCTACTACTCCTCTATTTTTTCCTCTATTTTTCCTTTGTTTTCATTGTTTTGCACCAGCACCTCACACACACTTCATAACAACCAACAGAAACAAGGAAAATATGTAACAAAGTGCAATTGTGCAGCAGGATGTAAATATGCAATGAATGTAAATATTTTTTTTTCTTTTATATTTTACTAATGCTATTATCTAATTATGAGTGAATTCAAGTTAGCACACAATGAACCGGGTCCCCGACAACGACGCCAGTTTTGATAACCGATGTTGTATCGTTGCAAAATAATTAAACTACACTAATTTGGTAGCACATGATTAACCTAGGTCGACTCAGAGACACAATCAATATGGTTCCAACTTGAATTCACTAGTAAATAATAAAGGGATTTTTATCGAACAGTTTGCATGCGATAAACAAAAATTGCAGAAAAACGTAGCAAAATAGAAACTAATAGAATTGATAATAGGTATTCTAAAACAAATTAAAAAGCATCAATCCAATTCACCAAACCAAGAAATGCGAATTATCATAGTTCTCAAATAATGATCTTGTTATGAAAGTTCATTCAATTTCATTAGAAGTAGTTCAATCAAATTAACCCCTAAATTAATTGAAACCACAAACCTAATTGAAATATCATCCAAATAATCTGTGATTAAAAGTCGAAATTAGGAAATGAATCCATAACCTAATCCATTTTCAATCCTAAACAAATTCATAATCATGAAAATAAAATAGAGGATTGAAGAAGAAAGTGAACATTCATATAGAAATTGAAATACCAAACCAGAACTCAAATTCTCCTTGCTTAGGCCGGATCCTTGGATTGGTTGATTGTTTAGCCTTCCATGATCATCATCAATGGAAGCCCCACGAAATTAGTGCAAGAAAATGAAAGAACAGAAATGAAAATGAAGAACAATGAAGAATAGTTGAGAGAAAATAAGAGAAAATGGTTTTAATTCTAAAAACTTCTAAAAGTCACTACAAAATATGTTTTTGCTCAAATGAAGTGTGTCAATCCAAATAACTAAAATCACTAAAATATAGTAACTAAGTCAGTAGGAAAGGATGGGCCATAATTAAGCCCAACTAATCTAACTAATTATTAATCTCATCCACCTTGGATTTTGATGTATAACATTAAGTATAAATTATTGATGTTATAATGAGTTTTTGACAAGTGAACATGATCATTATGTTAAAGGAGTTTACAATATTCAATATCGTCCATAATCGAAGACAACATGCTCTGTTCTATCTAGCATCCAACATACTAAATCCAGAAAGAGTCCACCCTTATGAAATTCAATATAACACACTGTCTACGAGTTAATTGGTGCATGAAGTCTCAAGAAACTCAAAAAGATTGAGTATGACAAAAAAAGGAAGTGCACATGTTCTATTTTATACAAATTCTATTTGCCTCTCTTTATTTTGAATTAATTATCTTGGAGATTTTATAATGCTTACTCTACAACTATTTGTTTGGACAACATAGAAGAGAATAAAGAGAGGCAAATAGAATTTGTATACTATGGATGTCTCATGGCCTAAAAAATGTTGAAATGGACAACATCATCACCAAACTCCATGGAAAGAGTTCCTGTATGCACATCAATTTTGGTCCTGCCTGTCATCAAGAATGGTCTCCTTAAGATCAATGTGGGATCATGGCTGAAAGACTTATTCTCCATATCCAAAATGTAAAAGTTTGCTAGAAAAATCAAATCATTAACTTGCACCAGCACATCTTCAATAACTCCAAGTGGAATCGCAACACTCTAGTTGGCTAAATTAATGACAACACTAATGGCTTGCAAATCACCAAGATGTAATGATCTATAAACTGATCTGGGCATGACATTAATTGAGGCTCCAAGGTCAAGTATGGCATGGTAAAAGTACAATCTCTAATGGTACAAGGGATAGTAAAAGTGCCAGGATCTTTGCACTTCTGTGGCAAGGTGGATAGTGGAATGGCAGAACCAGTTTTTCCCTGTATAAGTGCAGAAACATTTTTGCCCATCTTCACTTGCTCATTTCCCTTCAGCTTCTTCTTGTGGGTGCACAAATCCTTCAATAACTTTGCATATTTTGGAATCTGTTTGATGGAATCCAAGAGGGGAATGTTGACTTCCCCCCTCCTGAAAGTCTCCAGCAGATCAGAATCAAGCATCATTTTCTTTTCAGAAAAATGGATCTATAAGGAAAAGGTAGAGGAATATGTTTGGGTGCCGAATCTATTTTGGCACCATCATAAATTTTAGCACCAACATTTGTTAAATTTGGAAGCTTTGTGCCCCTCCTCAAGGTAATGGCACTCACATTCTTTGGATTAATAATTGGTTGTGCTGGAAAGTTACTAGAACCTTGTTGCTGCATCTGGTTGACAATTGCAGCTAATTGTCCAATATGAGTTTGTAGGTCTTGGATGGTGGTGCTGACATTTTGTTGAAACTGAGTGTTGCTGGTTGTCATTTGCTTCATCAAGTCCTCCAAGGAAGGTCCATAATTGCTTTGCACAGGTTGTGCAGGTGTAGGTAGGCTGCTAGAATTGTGGTCGTTGTCTGAACGAGAGAGCTTGGTAATTGCTGGTGGAGGGTTGATATTGCTATTGTTGAGGTCTGAATGACTATTGTTGATGTTGTGGACCAATACCATACCTCCAATTCGGGTGATCTCTCCAACCAGGATTATAAGTGTTGGAGTAAGGATTATATTGTTTTTGAGGTCAGAATGGTTGTCCAGGTTGTATGGCAGAAACTTCAACAGCTTGTTTTGTTTCTTGGAGAGTGGGACATGCTTTTGTTGGATGATCAAGTGCACAATAAATACCACATAGCCTTGGTTGATTGGTTTCCATCACATTCTACTATTGAGCAGTGGCAAGTTGTGTCACAAGGGATGTCAATTCTGTTAGTTTATTCTCCAACCTCTAGTTATCAACAACCATAGACACAGAAACTCATTTGCAGCAGCCTTGGATGTTGCAAATTTTCT
Organism: Glycine latifolia; assembly: GCA_013407115.1. NCBI lineage: Eukaryota > Viridiplantae > Streptophyta > Magnoliopsida > Fabales > Fabaceae > Glycine > Glycine latifolia. The sequence goes on along the minus strand of QARZ01039997.1, from coordinate 4,568 downwards.
GGTACCAAAATGCTGATAATTAGCTGCTATGTTAAAAATCAACTGTCTTACAGCAAGAGAAGTCTTGTCCATTAAAGCACCTCCACTACCTGCATCTATCATACTGTTGTCCATTAACATCAATCCTTTATAAAAATATTGGATAATTAATTGCTCACTGATTTGATGGTGATGGCAACAAGCACACAGCTTGTTTAATCTCTCCTAGTACTCATATAATGTCTCTCTAGATAGCTGCCTTATACCTCAAATTTCTTTCCAGATGGATGCTGCTCTGGATGTAGGGAAGAATTTCTCCAAAAATCTTCTCTTCATATTTGTCAATTGTTGATAGGATCTGGATGAAGGTACAACCAGTCCTTAGCCACACCATCCAAAGAGAATGGAAATGCTTTCATCTTCACATAGTCTTCATGAATGTCATGTGGTCGTATGGTTGAACACACTACATGAAACTCCGTAAGATGCTTGTGTGGATCTTCACCTACAAGACCATGAAACTTTGGAAGCTAATGGATCAGTCTAGATTTTAGCTCATAACCAACCTCAGTCTCAGGATATTGAATACACCAACATTGATAAACAACATTAGGTGTAGCCAATTCCTTAAGAGTTAGGTTGTTATCAGCCATTATATCAACAAAAATTTCAGAATCGAGATGTTCAGAACTGGAAATAGACTCAGAGAAAACTCAAGACACAATACTATTATGTAGAACTACACTATCAAATTTATCTAGATTACTATCATTTTTTCTCAATCAGTGAAATGTCCTATCTATCTCAGGATCATATGAATGCAAGTCACTTTATTGGGGCTTAGTCATGCTTAGTTCAACTCATCAGAGACAAAAATCACAGAAATAATAGAAGTAACAAACACTATGCTACTATTTATAACTACACTATCATGCACTACACTTTTGTTATTTATGCTCAACTTGTGAAATGTCCTATCTGTAACGACCCGCCTCGTCTCTACTATATCATCAACCCTTACCGCACAATATTTAACTTTTAATGAAAACTTCATTAATTTGATTATGAAAATGATGGTAAATTTTTTGCGGTAATGCAATTATCATACACATATTATAATTACATAATTAAACACATATGTACATATATATTAAATCAGTACATGTCATCCACATGTTAAAACTTTCTTTAGTTTTACATATATATATATATATATATATATATATATATATATACACAACTGAAATTACATACCTAACAATAAGTCAAAGACTAACTAAGAAATAGTTGATTAACAAAACACAACTGTTTCTCCAAAAGAAATCCAACATCATCATGTCGGCTTGGCGACTTCAACCAAAAATAATCCTTCTCTAGAGTCACCTATTGCTGCTCATCTGCTCACCATACAAAGGTTCGTGATTATCACAGGTACCAACCACACGATACAACAAAAACAAGGGTGAGTTTATTATGTAAAACTAACAAATATCAGGTGATGGTAGTTGGGAAAAAGAGACAACCCAAATCAACACAATTATTATCACAAAACCCATCATTCCATTACACATTCAACAAAAACAATCATCCAATGCATTTCACAACTCAAACAATCATACACAGAATGATGCATGCACCTGACTCTACTATCAGCATGCAATGTGGTACCATATCCCGAAAATAGCCTCTCACAGGAAAATGATTCACCGCCTATCAGGGTCACCCTGTCGTGCACTGGCTATTCCCCGGCTCGGTGATCAGCCAGCGTCGCAAGGGAATTCCAACCTGATGATCCCTTAGTACCTGCATTTTCAGCCCACTGAAACCCACAAGTATGCGCGTGCCTTTATTCTATTTCCATCCATGAACATGAAGTATGAAACATAGGCATCATCAATGTATGACCAAGGCTAGGAACAAATCCTTCCCCACAAGGATGACCAGTCATACACCCCCCATGTACATACCTAACACACTAATGTGGGCTCACTGATGCACTGACCGTGGCTAGGAACAAATCCTTCCCCACAAGGATAACCAACCAATCATTGCACCCCATGTATATATACATAGCATACAACCATGGCACCATCAATGTATGACCATGGCCAAGAACAAATCATTCCCCACAAGGATGACCAGTCATACAGCCCCATGGGTATCCATGTATATCCACATCACATAACGATAACCATGGGCACCATCAATGCATGATCATGGCCAGGAACAAATCCTTCCCCGCAAGGATGACCAATCATGCACCCCCTATAGGTATCAATGTACATACACATCACATCATCACATATATCAAATTCATCTTATTTCAACATTATCCTCGTAAACTTCAACTTCATCTCATTTCAACATCAACAACCATTTCATCATCATCTCATTTAAACATCATAAACCACATCATCATTATATCATTTATACATCATCAAACACATCATCATTATCTCATTCAATCATCATCAACACATCAATAACATCTCATTCATCCATAATCCATATTACCGTGAGACTGGTATTTTAGGAAAATTCTAAATTAAAGAGGAGGACTACAATATAGAAAACACACTCTTATCCCCATTTAAAGATTTAGTAAAGAATTAAATAGGAAAACATATTATAAAATTTTTGGCAGAATCTCCTTTGTAATTAAGACTTTTCCCAAAAATCCAATCATTACAACAACAATATCATTCACAATTTTATCCATCATTAATAATTTCATCGCATCGCATTAGTTAAAAACATGATTTTTCTTGAAAACGAGCACACAGCAGGGATAGGCAGATATCTTCATAGTTGGACTCCCTGACCCCCAACTATGGTATCTAAACTATTACCAAATAATAAACTCCACTTACCTAACTAGGAGTTTTCCTGTTAAAACCTCACAGTGTTGTTTTGGAGATCCTTCAATACGCGTGTTTTCGTCCAAACGCATAGCTCTATATATCAAATCGAAGACAATTTAATATAGATTTCTAAGGTAAGATCAATATTAACATTTGGGGTCAAATACCCACTCAAATCAAAAAGGGGCTAAAAGGGTGTTTTGAGAGTTCACATCAAAAGACATCATTTTGAAATTCCAATCACGCCAATGTGATCGGGGTTCAACAAGGATCAGATAAATGACATCAATTTCATTAAAAGGGTGTTTTGAGAGTTCACATCAAAAGACATCATTTTTAAAGGAAGTGTAAAACTCCCATCAACGGTACCCAAAACACAAGAGACACTAAGAGAAGCTTAAACTAGCTAGGAGAAGACAAAAGAAACTAAGATTACCTCAAGGAAACCAAGAAAGACGGATTGGGAGCTTCGTTTTCTATCGAAACTTCGAGAAGAGTTTTGAAGATTCCGCTCTGATTAAAGGGTTCCTCTTCGATAGAGGGTATCTAAGAATCAAGCCAAAGGTCTAGAAGGAGAGCTTAAAGCACTTCCTTCGGTGAGCTTTGAAGTGTTAGTATATGGATGTCCTAGAGACAATCTTTTCATTAGATTAGGACATACATGTACTTTTCAATATTGTCATAAATAAATTATAAGCGCTCTTTATCTTGTTTCATATTTTGTCTCGATATCATTATTAATATATGAGTAACTGGATAAAACCCTTAGAATAGAATAGGTATCTCTTGAGTATCAGTGATGGGATCATGATCATGAGGATTCAAGGATACCAGATGTCTACTCCTAAATTTTAAGTTCTTAGTCTAAAGACACTGGGAATGGGGATCAGTGATCTCAGATAAGACTAGCACGGCTTATCTACTTGTATGCAGATACAAGGTAAAGACCTCATGAGCTACAGACATGGAGATGTCTTAGCTAAAGTCATGGGTGGAACTATTTGGGTATAGCTCGCATTGAACGAACCCACAAAGAGACTCTATGAGGAAATCTCACAGATAGTGTCATTAGAAGTAGTCTCTTATTATTTGGGTGTGTCTTTCCTTAGACCAGAACTTTTCACCTAGACTGTGTTCTAGAAGACATGCTTTGATTGTATACCTCGTCTGCCTGAAACATGGAGACACATAGGTATACCTTTGGGCATGTCCTGAAAGAAATCATGAGATGATTTGCCTTTAAAGTCAGTAAAATTGGAGACTCCCTATTTTGTATTAAAGCTTATCCTAAACCACAAGGGCTGATACGTTTCCTTACCCTAGGTTTTATGGGAAGGTAACCGAGACGAAAGGAAATACATACGGAAACCAAATAGATTTAATAGGATGATCTTATCATTTACCTAACTAGTTTTGGGGCAACAAAGCATTGCTAGTGCTCTATGTTGTCATTAAATGGGTAGTGGCCTTGTTGGTGAAAGAAAAGGACCTTGAAGCCCGAAGGCATGTGAGAAAAACAAAGGAGGCAGGCTAGGCTTGAAGATACAAGCCCTCTAATGTTACCTTGTTTATATTCGAAATTTGATGATCAAGGATAGGCTTGAAGATACAAGCCCTCTAATGTTGATCCACACCACTTCTTGTTAAGACTCAAGAACACTTCTTGAAGGCTACCAACAAACACCAAAGAAGGCAGGCTAGGCACACCAATGGAGAGGAAGAAGGTTA
>QARZ01039994.1:4318-22612 GCA_013407115.1 Glycine latifolia | reverse complement strand
ACAGTGTTATGATAGTGACCCTTGATGATGTCACTTTTTAGTTATGCTTCCAAACTGCTTAAACTCTGATTGATTATCTGCTTTTATGTGATTCTGTGGTTAGTAATGACCCTTCCAGCTAAGGGGGCGTTACATCTTATGAAAGCCATGGTGGTTAGATTGCGTGATGCCTATGTTGATGCTATGTGTCGTGGAAGTGAACCAGGGGGAGGAGAGACCTCCAAGAACCCTAAGTTTGCTGAGATTGTATCTTACCCCATTTGGGGATTTAATTTTTGCAGGTGATGCTCAGCGCACACATGATGGATCTCGGGGCAAGAGGCCCGAGTAGGGACATGGTTCTGTGTGAACCTTAGGCATACCATTTTCATTTTGAGAGCATGATGGCTCATTATTTTGTTATGTCTATATACATTTTGTACCTCTGAGGGGAGGACCCACATTTGATGTAAATATGTTGTATATTTCATCAGTGTTTACCATACATAATGCAAAGATGGTTTTATTGTGGACGTATGATGAAGTCAAAATTATTAGTTGCTTCCAATTTAATTGCTTTTAATTAATTGTTGCACTTAACGACCATAATTGAATGTTAATGAACCGGATGCATATGGGGCGTTACATTGATATAGTATTAGAGCAGTTCCCCGGGGAAGCATTATGCATGGTAATTATGAGTTATTCACAACTGTTTTAGGTGTCCCTTACGACTATTGCATGTGTGGTCACTGAGTGTGGGCCTGATCAACTCACCCTTTGTGTGACATATGCAGTACCATGGTGAGGACCCGGAACAACAGTGAGATGGTGGGCGCCAATGCACACCCTGACCCAATGACACCTGCCTTGGCAGCTATGCAGCAGGAGATGGCTGCAAACCGGCAGGCGAATGAGACCTTGATGAAGGCCAACAAGGTTTTGATGGCAGAGTTGAGATCTCTACGGAGAGAGAACAGAGCAACCTCTCCACCACACACCTACGAGGGCGAGGGTAGTCGCCACCAGGGTGGAGGTAACCATCGTGTGTATGGGCCTAGCCACCGCAGAGGGGACCGGTTGTCCCAAGCTAATGTTGAGAAGGATACAGCTGCTAGAGGAAAGATGCTTATTGTTTTTCGCAAGCATGACCCTCCAGCTTTTCATGGGGAATACGATTCCATTGCTGCCGCCAAATGGCTGCAGGCTCTATAAAAGATCTTCACAATGATGGAGTGCCCAGACCATCAAAGACTTCTCTATGCTACATATCTGCTACAGGGAGATGCGCATGAGTGGTGGGTCACCACTTCACAGTTGTTGAGAGCCCAGGGTGAGGCTATCACCTGGCAGACTTTTGAGGCCCAGTTCGTGGACAAATATTTTCCCAGGGATGCTAGCGAGTAGAAGCAGGCCGAGTTTGAGGGCCTTGTCCATGGACGGATGTTAGTGGATGAGTACTTGGCCAGATTCAATGAGTTGGCTAAGTATACGCATTTCAGGAGGGATCTGCCTGATGCAGAGGTTCTTGCTGCTAAGTTCCAGAGGGGACTTAGAGAGAGCATTGAAGAAAAGATTGCTGGTAGTGGATCCCAGAATTTGGGCAGCCTGGTGAAACAGTGCCGTCAAGTGAAAGATATGATCAGGAGGCGTAGTGGCAGCCAGCGTAGTTCCTCCGTGAGACAGGAAGGGAGGAGGCCCAATGGTCTAGGACCAACTGGGAAGGGCAAGGGCAGAGATATTAGGGTTTCTTCTTCAGCAAACCAATTTAAGAAGGGCCCCAGTCAGAGAGGATCGCCTCAAAGATCGGCTCTACCTTCCAAGTGTGCTTCTTGTGGAGAAATCATTAGGGAGTGTGCCCCACTGGTCAATTGATATGTTATAGCTGTAGCAAGCATGGCCACTATGCTAGAGATTGCCCACATGTAGGCGACCGAGCTGTAGCCGCTCCAGTGATCTCTACAGCACCCACCACGGGTCGGATCTACACAGTGGATGCTAGAGGCAGCCCGAGCTCCTAACTTGATCAGAGGTAATATTTTGATCGATGGTTATGAGGTAAGAGTCTTGTTCGACTCTGGAGCTACTAACTCAGTCATTGAGTATCGTATTGCTTTAGGACTGAACTTGCAGATGTTCAAATTTTCCCCTTCTATAGAGGTTACCACCGCTTCTAGGGAGCAGTGTCTAGTGGATATGTGCTGTCGAGGTGTGCAGTTTTAGTTTAAGGGTAAAAAGTACAGTGTTGATCTGTATTGCCTTGTGATGCCTACCTTGAGATTATTCTGGATATGGATTGGATGACCAAGTATGGCATTATGTTGGATTGCTGCCATAAGAAGGTTGTGGTACCTTTAGATTTAGTCAGCTCGGGTTCCACTTCATTTTTCATGGTCTCGAAAGCTCGCAACGAAATGAAGAAAGAAGCTCAGGATTATCTTTTACTGAGTGCAGGGTAAGAGAGGCAGGGGGTAGACCTGTCAAAGGTCCAGGTGGTGAGTGAGTTTATTGACGTATTCCCAGATGAGATTACACAGCTTCCACCCGAGAGGGAGATAGAATTCTCCATTGATTAGATTCCAGGTGTACGACCCATATCTATAGCTCCTAACCGTATGACTCCTTTGGAGTTAAAAGAGCTGAAGGCACAGCTTGAGGACTTGTTGTCCAAAGAGTTTATAAGACCGAGTGTGTCTCCATGGGGAGCACCAGTTATCTTCGTGAAGAAGAAGGATGTGATTATGTGTTTGTGTGTGGATTATAGACAGCTGAATAAGGTTACTATAAAGAATAAGTATCCTTTACCTTGAATTGATGATCTGCTAGATCAGTTGAGGGGAGCCTGTGTGTTCTCCAAGATAGACCTGAGATCTGGATATCACCAGATTCAGATTAACCCTGAGGACATACTGAAGACTGCATTTCGGTCTAGGTATGGTAATTATGAGTACCAAGTCATTCCGTTCAACCTCACGAACGCCTCGGCCGTATTCATGGATTATATGAACTGGGTGTTTAGACCTTTCTTGGATCAGTTCGTAGTGGTATTCATTGACGACATATTGATATACTCCAGGAGTGAAGAGGAGCATGTCGAGCACCTCTGGACTGTTCTTCGGACGTTGAGGAATGACCAGTTGTATGCCAAACTGTCGAAGTGCGAGTTTTGGCTATCTGAGGTGGAATTCCTTGGCCATGTAATTTCTACAGCTGGGGTAGCAGTTAACCCCAGTAAGATAGGGGCCATGATGACTTGGGAGAGGCCCAAGAATGTTTCAGAGATCTGGAGCTTCCTTGGACTGGAGGGTTACTACGGGAGGTTTATTCAGGGGTTCTCACAGATGGTGTTGCCCTTGACCCGCATTACCAGGAAGGGTACCCCATTTGTCTGCACTCATAAATGCAAGGAGTGCTTCCAGAGATTGAAGGAAAGGTTGACCACAGCTCCAGTGTTGACTCTTCCTGATCGTAAAGGAAGTTTCGAGGTTTATTGTTATGCTTCCAAGCAAGGGCTTGGATGTGTCCTGATGCAAGAGAAAAGAGTGGTTACCTATGCATCTCGGCAGCTGAAGACACATGAGGAGAAATATCCTACACATGATTTAGAGCTAGTAGTTGTGGTCTTTGCTCTAAAAATATGGAGGCACTACCTATATGGTGCCAAGCTAGTGGTGTTCAGTGATCACAAGAGTTTCAAGTACTTGTTTGATCAGAAGGAGCTGAATATGAGACAGAGGCGATGGATGGAATTCCTAAAAGATTATGACTTTGAGCTGAGGTACCACCCCGGGAAGGCCAATGTAGTGGCAGACGCCTTAAGTCGGAAGCACATGAACATAGCTTGCATGATGATAGAGGACTATAGGTTGATAAATGACTTTTAAGATATGCACCTGCCATGATTGAGGGTGACCGGGGTCTCAAGTTGAGATAGACAAAGATTGATAACAAGTTGATTATGAGGATTTGAGAAACCCAAAAACGTGATGATAATGTGAAGTCCCTATTTGGACAGAAGGACATTTCTCGAGAGACCCATGACTTGGTGTTTTACCGAGGGAGAATAGTGGTGCCTAACGCCGAGTTGGTGGATGCAATTCTATCTGAGGCTCATAGGGGCCAGTTTAGCATTCATCCCGGTGCCACCAAGATGTATCAGGACCTTAAGAGGAACTTCTGGTGGCCCGGGATGAAGATAGACATAGTTGAACATGTGGCTAAGTGTCTGGTATGTCAGAAGGTAAAGATTGAGCATCAGAGATCGGCAGGCGTACTACAGCCTTTGCAGATTCCAGAGTGGAAATGGGATAGCATTTCCATGGACTTCGTAATTGGACTATCGAGGACTCAAACTGAATGTGACTCCATCTGGATAATTGTTGAGAGACTGACCAAATTGGCTCACTTCTTACTTGTTCGGATTGACTATACCACAAAAAGGTTGGCTCACCTATATGTTAGAGAGATTATCAGACTGCATGGTGTCCCATAGAGTATTATAAGTGATAGAGATCCAAAGTTCACCTCTAGGTTTTGGGGTGCTCTTCAGGAGGCTTTTGGGACCCGGTTGAGGCTTAGCATAACCTATCATCCACAGACCGATGGTCAGACAGAGAGGACCATCCAAACTCTGGAGGACATGTTGAGAGCTTGTACCTTGGACCAGGGAAGTGGGTGGGATAGATACCTACCACTGGCAGAGTTCTCATATAATAACAGCTTCCACACTAGTTTGGGCATGGCACCCTATGAAGCATTGTATGGTCGGAGGTGCAGGACTCCTACTTGCTGGATTGAGATAGGGGAGAGTCAGCTTCTTGAACCGAAGATGGTTCAGGACACCTCTGAGCAGATCCGCATGATCAGAGATAAGTTGTTATGAGCTCAGAGTCGACAAAAGAGTTATTACGATAGCAAGCACCACCCATTGCAATTTGATGAGGGCGATCATGTGTTCCTGAGGTTATCTCCAGCCATAGGGGTTGGAGGGGCATTGGGCGTGAGAAAGCTCAGTCCTAGGTTCATTGGTCCTTACCAGATTCTCCAGAGAATAGGACTAGTGGCCTATAGACTAGCTCTGCCTCCCCAATTGTACGGGCTGCATGATGTTTTCCACATATCCCAGTTGAGGAGATATGTGCCAGACCCTTCGCATGTGGTGGAGTCGGACACCGTTCAGATTAGGGAGAATCTAACTTGTCCTACACAACCAGCACAGATTCTTGACAGGATGGAGAAAAAGATTCGGAGTAAGACTATTCCCATAGTCAAGATACAGTGGGAAAGGAGGACACCTGAGGAGGTGACCTGGGAGCGAAAGCAGGAACTTTTGTAGTTGTACCACGACTTACTTGACGGGTAGGGTTTTGAATTTTGTGGTCAAAATTCTTAAAAAGGTGGGGTGAATGTAAGGATTTGGATGTCTAGGTTGGCACTTTGGAAAAAATTATATTATGTTTAGGATGTAGTTGTGATGATCTGTAAGGAACCGAGAATGAATCTCGAACAAGCCCAGGACAAGCCGGCCCTTGAATTTTAAGGAGCCGAGGTCGAACCTCGGACAAGTTGAACCTTAGACTTTATAAAGTGCCGAGGACGTACCCCGAACAAGGGAGGAACCTTGGATTTTATAAAGTGCCAAGGACGTACCCCGGACAAGGGCGGAATCTTGGATTTTATAAAGTGCCGAGGACGTACCTCGGACAAGGGCGGAACCTTGGATTTTATAAAGTGCCGAGGACGTACCCAGGACAAGGGCGGAACCTTGGATTTTATAAAGTGTCGTGGATGTACTCCGGACCAGGGCAGAACCTTGGATTTTATAAAGTATCGAGGACTGACCCCAGACAAGGGCGGACCTTGGATGTTTCCAAAAGAAGCTCTTAGGCTTTGTACTCATACTATGAACCTACACAAGGTTGTCTGGGTTGCGTATACCGAGTTGGGCAAGGTGATCCGAGTGGTGCATGCCGAGCTGTACAAGGTAGGTTTTTGGTGGATAAATCTAAACCCAACAGCAAGTATGTATGATGATCAAGCCAACTCTGGCATCTGGCACCAATGGTGCGTGACACACGTGGCAGGGTCATTTAAATAACCCATTTCTCTACGTTTTGACGTAAACACTATCATCTTCTTCCTGTCTCTGTTTCCTCCATTTCCAAGTGAGAAAACTTCTTAACCACTCACCCTTAAGAAAAACTCTTTGCATGCAACTTGAAAGTTGAAAGGAATCGCCCAATAGCTAGATTCCCACCTCAGTTTCTTTTGAAAACCCTTTGACAGAGAGATCATTTCTCCAAGAACCCTCACAGAGTTTCAACTTCGAAGGGAAAAAAAGGCATTTTAAGGACGTTCGAGCTTGGAGAAACTGTCCTCTAGACTTTCTGGATGTTTGTAGAGGTAAGACACTCAAGTTGTTACTGATCTTTTTAGAATTTGTTTATAAGATGTATAGTGACCCATTTGAGCTAGAGCTGGAACTAGGCTTGGGTCCTTTGGAAAAAGAATATCGTTTCTTCTCATGCAACGGTTGATAACCGTTATTGACTGCTTGCATGCAACGGTTGATTTCCATTGTTGATTTCTTGTATGTCTTTTGTAGAGGGTGATACAAAAGATATTGGTGGTTGTGACCACGAGGGAGTGATGGTTGTTATATGTCATGATGCATGTAGTATTGAAATTGTGTGTTATTGCTTTTTAATTGAGAACATGTATATGATGTACACTGTGATGATATGTTGTATGATTGATGAGATTCTCTGGCCAGTAGAATAGACTAAATATGGACTTCCCCTGGAGCCAGAGTTACGTGGAACAACTCCATGTGGTTAAATGATACAAAAAAAAAAACCTGAGAGAATGTGCCTTTAAGTGGATGATCTCTCTTGGAAGAGCCATATACGTCAGAGTAAAGTCCTGAGGGAATGTGCCCTTAAATTGATGATCTTCCTCAGGCAACGATATACAGAGAATGTGCCCTTAAGTGGATGATCTCTCTTATTATATCTGTGTTGCATTCCCGAAGTTGGTAGCGCCCAACGGAATGGAACCTGTGTTGTGATATACATGTGATGTGTCTTATGAAAGCCATGGTGGCTAGATTGCGTGATGCCTATTTTGATGCTATGTGTCGTGGAAGTGAACCAGGGGGAGGAGAGACCTCCAAGAACCCTAAGTTTGCTGAGATTGTATCTCACCCCATTTGGGGATTTAATTTTTGCAGGTGATGCTCAGAGCGCGCATGATGGATCTCGGGGCAAGAGGCCCGAGTAGGGACATGGTTCTGTGTGAACCTTAGGCATACCATTTTCATTTTGAGAGCATGATGACTCATTATTTTGTTATGTCTATATACAGTTTGTATCCCTGAGGAGAGGACGCACATTTGATGTAAATATGTTGTATATTTCATGAGCGTTTACCATACATAATGCAAAGATGGTTTTATTGTGTACATATGATGACGTCAAAATTATTAGTTGCTTCCGATTTAATTACTTTTAATTAATTGCTGAACTTAACAACCATAATTGAATGTTAATGAACCGGATGCATATGGGCCGATACATTGCGCTTCCACTTGGACTCATTGAAGATGTGTTGGTATGAGTTAATAATTTGATTTTTCCTACAGATTTTTACATATTGGATTCAACCTTGGAGGCTACATCCAGTTGCTTCCAACCCACACTAGGTTAGAGTAATTACTATATCAAAAAAATATTTTAGAAGCAATCCATAAGTGACTCTCTTTATCAACACTAGACAAAGATACTAATTCTAACACCCTATTAGGATACAAATCACCAATATACCGAGAACTCTATGAAAATACAATGAATACTTATTCAAATAAACCAAGAGGGGGGGTGAATTGGTTTAACCTCTGAGTTTTAAAATTTCCTCATAAAATATGTAATAGCAGCAAATTTCAAAAGGATCGTATCTTATTTAAAACCAATTACAAATCACTTTACTTCATCAACCAAATAACACTTGTGCTGAAACCAAATTTATATGATAAGAAAATTCTCAACTTCAAGAATTTTAATGAAACATAAACTGAAATTTAAATGCACACAAGATTTATACTGGTTCACCTCTCAACCCCGGAGGCCACATCCAGTTTCCTTCCAACCCAATCTAGGTTAGAGTTCCACTATAACAAATATCTGTTCTTTACAAGCTTACAAAAATGATCTCTCTTACCCTCCCTAGGTAAAATTCAAAATCCACCTCCTATAGACTTTTCAAAAGATCAAGAACCAAAGATCCCCTCAATGTTCTTCCCCCTAGAAAAACCTTTTCTAGAAAAGCTTTAAAGAATACAAATGCTATATGGAAATTCAACAAAATTATACAACAAATAACAACAAAACACAAGCTTTAGGTTCAAGAAAGCTATCACGTCATGTTCCTCAGCAACTAAAATGATATGAATGATTCAATCAACCTGAGATCATACTACCATGCTTTCTTGACACTTCTTTAATCACTAGCATGATTAGATGTTCACACACAAAGAGTAATAAGGCTCAACACACAAGTAGATCTTAACACATTTGATTATCTCACTAATTTCAGACTTTGAACACTTGAAAGCTCTTAGAGAATGTAAAACACAAAGTATTCTCGAGTATCTCTCTTTTCTCTTGCCTCTTTTCTCTAAGACTAAGCTTTTCATTTTATAAAAAAAATTGTTTCAACTAACTGTAATCGATTAATTCGTTACAGTAATCGATTATTTTATACATATAATCGATTATATTGTTCATCATAAATCTGAAAATCTTGAACGAACATAATAATCGATTATATCACCATGTAATCGATTAAGCCAGAAAAACATAGTTCCACAATACACACAAGTAATCGATTAAGTACTCATTTAATCGATTAACACAGAACATGACTAAAACTTAACAATGCATATTTAATCGATTACAAACATCTGGTAATCGATTAAACCAGATGAACATGCTGTGTAACATTATGCAGAAGCTTATGTAATCAATTATTTTCCAAGATAATCGATTATACCAATAAGTTCCTAATTCTGTGTAAAGCTTATTTAATCGATTACGAACCAGTGGTAATCGATTAAAACAATGAAAAAAAATGTTTTATGCAATTTCTAAATGCCTTTATGAAATTCTATAAATTTGCTTATTACTACCTGATTAATTCCTTTTAAATGAATGTGTGGATGCATGAATAATCAGCAGCTAATGAGGATTATAAGGTTTTATCTCATGAACCAAGCTTTAAACAAAATTACAAATGCCATCATATTGAGTGGGCATGTAAAATATCAAAACACATTTTGCTTCCATCATCTTTGAATCTTTTGCTTCAGCTTCTTTGATTCTAACAATCTCCCCCTTTTTGATTTTGAGCATGCCAAATACTTCATTTATGAAACATACTCTTTGACTTCAATAAGGAGATGTATAATCTGAAAAATTTCTCAGCTTTTGCAAAAATCAAGTATCATCATATCTTGATTCATAACAAAACATTCAAACATTCAGTCACATGTGTTTTAGGCATATTATACAAACTCCCCCTGAATTGAATAATCACTTATATTTCATACAACTCATTTCATTCTCATTTCATCTTCATTTATCTTCATTTACTACTCCCCCTATTTGGTATATCAAACTCAAAAAATGGAAATTAAAGCATCAAATAGAAAAAGAAATAGAAAGTACTTCATTAATTAATAAACTGAACCAATTACAATAAGTAAACAAAAAAAAAACCAACCAAACTCAAACATTTTGAAACAAAACACACCAAAACACCAAACATAATCAAACTAAGACTAGAACTAAGAGACTAATCTAACTCCCTAGATTCATCCCCAAACATCTTGGCTTCCATGTTCTTGACTCTAGTCTTAAGTTCCTCTAATGAAGAATTAACTTCATCTCTATGTTCATGATGTAAAGAAAACAAAGCATCCATCTTTTGGATCATTAAAGATTCAAATGGTGAATATTGAGGCTCAGATGGTGCAGTTTCTTCTTGTGCTTCCTCAGCATCACCAAGTTGGTTTCCCTCTTCATCTCCTTCTTCACCTTCCTCTTCAGCCAAGGGAACAAGTGGCTGCCATTTGCCAGCCATATGGTGTCTTCAGCATCCCAAGCTTAGTGAGGTATTTTTCCTTTATTTGACTATTGCTTGAATTTGTGTTATCCACCACTTCATTGGATACATCCAGTTGAAAATAGTCAATAAGTCGTGAAACTAATACAGCATAAGGAAAAGGGTAATTTACCAATCGCTTGGATTTCTGCATGGTCTCTTGAAGTATATAAATCCAATTCAACTTGATTTCATTCTTCAATCCGTAAAAAATTTGGAGATCATCATTTGTGGCTTGTGCATGGTTGGTGGATCTTGGAGTTAGAATGTAGGTAATGATGTAGTGTATGAGCCTATCCTCATGAGTCATAGGTCCAGTGCTCAACCTTAGCCTAAGGTTCATGTGAGGGTCAATAAGCATACCTCTATAGGTTTCCATTTTGTTGTAGCCCTCAGCTTCTTCATCACACCTCCTTTTGTAACGACCTAATTTTTCTAAGTTGATTTTATTACTAGTATATTTTTCTTAGAATAAAAATTTTTCAGGAAACGTGTATTTGTAAAAATTCTGAGTCATTAAAATTTACAAAATATGTAAAGACTAATTCATTAGTCAATGTCTCTGTTACAAAAGTTTATACAAGTACAAAACTCTTTGCAAAATCCAACTTAGTACATGGCTCCTTCAATATATCAATACTACTCCAGAGCTTCAAGGAACCTGTCCAGGGCTGCCTTCTAAGAAAAACATGAAACAAATCTTGTGAGAAATAAATTTCTCAGTAGACAAAGTTAAATCCCAAACTTACTAGTAGGTTACTAAAACATCAATATATTCAAACCCATACATAAGAAATATGCAAGCTATATGAATGCATGAAATGAACTATCCCAGGGCAAATGGCCTCCACATATCGTACTGTATGTGGCCACACCTCGTACTGGATGTGGACGCTGCTATAGTCTTACGCAAACATGCATGAAATATTGCCATGTATCTTGCGCCTGGGTACTACATATCGTACTGTATGTAGCATCAGATTCTGTTTCTCCAAAGCCTCGTACTGGACTTGGAAACAGTAATCCACCTATCTTATCACATCAATATTCATCCATAATAAAATCAAATCCATAAGTGAAACACATATACCTTATGGAAAAATATTTTCATCATATCATCATATGGATTATAAATATGGTTACACCACCATAATATGTATTATAAGTATGGTTACACCACCATATTTTAATCAAGATTATTACCATCTTTTATGCATAACCAGAGAATAGTTTTAACTATAGAGAAATTATGTTAGTAATCTAACTAATGATCCTCAATATAAATAATATCTAATTCCCTTGAAACCTTCACAAGAAAAGATTCAAACCTAGTATGAAATCTTGATTCTTCTTTCACTTACTTCCGCACTAATTAATTCTCAAAAGTGAATCATTCAATAGTTAAACCATTGAACTACATACCATTCAACCTCTACTTCTAAATTTAAATCAAAATAGTTTCATAAAAATATCAACAGACAGTCCAAAATATCATTAAAATCACCTTCAAAAGTTCATCAAATGGGCTTCCATACATCACTAATATTGATGGATATAAATCATCACCTATCTTATGGCTTAAATTAACATATTCTCAGTAAAGAATAACCTTCAAACATCACGAAATTCAAGCCTAAATAATAACCATAATTCAGCCTACTAAAGCATGTAAATTAATCCAAACCATGGCTTAACTAGAGATTTAAGCTTTGCCTACCTCAAGTGAGTTTGAGTCTTGAATTGAATGGATAAATGGCTTCCTTCCTTCCTTCCTTTCTTGGGAAATCCTCTTAGAGATGAAGCCTTGATATCCTTCTACTAAACTTGACAAGAACTCTTCTTAAGGTTGCTAGGTTTCTCACGAAAATTTTCTCAAAGTGATGGGTTTGCTTTTCTTTCTTAATTCAAGTTTTAAAAGAGAAAGATGAAATGAAATGAAGGTGATATGAGGGGAGAGGGAGTACGAAATTGAGGTAGAGGAAATGCCTTGAGAATGGTTTGCACCAAAGGTTCCCCCCCTCCCTTTATATAGTGTTTAGAAAATATAACTTTTTCTTAAAAAATCTTCCAAGTTGATTTTGTGCCATACAAGTGTCCTAACACTTGTCTTGGTCATAATGAATGCCTTTCCAAGTGTCCACTTAGTTGGCATGCCTTTTCAAGTGTCCCTACATGTGTCCAATTTCATGAAGCTTCTCCTTGCTTCATCAAAGTTCATGTGAAGGCTAGATGGAGGTGGAGAAATCTTGGCTTGATTTTTATGTTATCTTGCATCCATGCCATACAAGTGTCATACCACTTGTTTCTATCATGTGGCTTGCTTTCTAAGTGGCTTATCATGAAGTTTCTTGCCTCTTCTACACCCTTCTTCACGTGCTCTTCATATCTAGGGGTGGGAACATAAATTTTTCTTCCTTTTATGCCATACAAATGTCCTTCCACTTTTTATCACAAAACCTGTTTTAGTAAAAGCCTTATTCTGGATTCGTTAACTGTTGGATCTCCTTAAAATTTTAAAGGTACACTGATATCCCACATATGTAACTTTTGACCATTGGGATTGATAAAATAATCTCTAGAGCTTTCCACGTGATCTACCAAATGAGACAAGAGAAGATTTTTCTTCTTATCTTGTTTTTGATTGGCCTATACTTCTGCTGATTATCAAAAATTACTAAACCATTTTATTAAATTGGTTTATATATTCTATAATTAAGAGAAAATTCCTTAGATTATATGTATCATCTTTCCATGTTTTTCTTATGCTTGAATTTTCTTAAATAAAGTCTCAAAGTTGTTATCTTGAAAAATTCCTAGAAATTTTATTCTAAAGTTTTGTGTCTCAAAATATTTTGATACTTAGTTAGCTAAGTGTATGCTATAATTCCATTAGGTTTCTACAAAATTTTTAAAGTTATTTGAGCATTTTTGTCCTAGGGGCATATTGGTAATTTTGTCATGCTTCCTAGGGGCATTTTGGTCATTTTTCAAAAATATACAAGGGTATTTTTGTAATTTTCATCCTAAGGGTATTCTAGTAAATTCTACTTCATGGAAAGAGTGATTTAGTCATTTCTCTTCAAATATACTTGTATCCAAACATCATCACATTTCCACAAGTGTTTAATAAAATTTTTAGGATGTTACACCTTTCTCCATCAAAGGAGATCCCAGCCACTTCATGCCAGATTTCTGGAGTAATCTCCATAGCTACACCATTCACTTGAGTGAGGATTGTTCCATGCATAGTGATTTTAGAGCAGCTGTAAAAGACTTTTACCAATTCTGGGTAAAAAGTCCCTTTCATTTCAACAAATTTCTTTAGGCCCTGCTGTTCAAGCATTTGAGGGAATTGAAATCCTTCACTTATGAACCAACCAAGGTTCAGGAATTTTGGAGGGCAGAGAAGCTTGGTGGCATAGAACTGAAGGTAGTTCATCCTGTCAGCTTCATTGGTGAACCAATGATCAAGTCTATTGGCTACAGGATTTGAGGATTGAACTTGAGCTTTTCTCTTTGAGGTTTTAACTCTTTTGGATGTAGACATTTTGGGAGAGTGAGTGATAACAAATTTGAGAGATGAGTAGAGAAGAAAAGATGGTTTCAGAACTTATAAGGCAAGAAGATTTCAGAGCAAGAATGTTGAGAGAGTAGAAGATTGCAAGGTTTGAAGGTGTGAGTTTTCAAGTCACAAAGGTCTCTATTTATAGACAAATTGCATGTAATGAGCAGTTGTAAATTCGAAAATATAGCTGTTGTGACTCATAACCACTACCATTAAGGCTTTAGATTCCACTAAATCATGGTTTATTGTGGTTGGGCAGTTTCAAAACTGTCAGATTTTTGTAGTAACCACTTAAATAATCGATTATTTCGTTGTGTAATCGATTATTTCATTCAAATTTTCAATTCTAGGAAATGAAGTAATCGATTAAAATACAGGGTAATCGATTATTGCAGCGCAGGTGCCTTGTAGAAGAAGAAGTGTAATCGATTATGATTGGAAGTAATCGATTAAGACAGTGTGAAACACAGTTCTCAGACATACATGACTCAAATAATCGATTAATTCGATCAAGTAATCGATTATTCCAGTCTTAATTCAAAATTTGAAGACATCCTGAGATACATGTAATCGATTATTTCATCGATTTAATCGATTATTCCAGTGTGCACTTGATTTTCCAGAAACTCGAGTAGTGAATAATCGATTATCTCGATGGTTTAATCGATTACAACAGCCTTGATTCATTTTATAGAAGCATCAGATGAACAAATAATCGATTAAGGTTTTATTGTAATCGATTATCTCAGTCTTTTAACAAAAATAACAATCAGATTCAACAGCATTTAGCATGTATTCAATTTCCAATTTGATTGATGTATTTCAAGCAAAATTTACACTAGTTAATTACAAAGTAAATAACACAGGAATGTAAATCAACATATACTAGATTCGTCTAAAATACCAAGCATGTTTCTTAGGGTAAAGAACCTATCTCTATCCAAAGGTTTTGTAAAAATATCAGTCAATTGTTTGTTACTTTCAACAAACTCAATTTTAATGTTACCTTTTTGCACATGATCTCTGATAAAGTGATGTCTTATCTCTATGTGTTTTGTTCTGGAATGCATGATTGGATTCTTGGAGATATTTATAGCACTTGTATTATCACACATAAGTGGGATGTGTTGAAGCTTCACACCAAAATCCTGGAGCTGTTGCTTCAGCCATAAGCTTTGAGCACAACAACTTCCTGCTGATATGACTCTACTTCAACTGTTGACAAGGCTACACATGATTGCTTTTTGCAATGCCAAGAAATTAAAGAGCTCCCCAATAGATGACAAGTACCACTTATGCTCTTTCTATCCAACTTGCATCCTGCAAAATCAGAATCAGAGAATCCTATTAAGCTGATTGTTGTAGCTTTTGGATACCAAAGCCCCACTTTCGGTGTAGACTTTAGATACTTGAAGATCCTTTTTACTGCAGTTAGATGAGACTCCTTAGGATTGGCTTGATATCTAGCACACAAGCAAACACTTAACATAATGTCAGGTCTGCTTGCTGTAAGATAAAGCAATGATCCTATCATTCCTCTATATCTGGACTCATCAACTCTTTTCCCTTTTTCATCTGAATCTAGATATGTAGAAGTTGCCATTGGTGTTGCTGCAGCTTTGCAATTTTCCATGTCAAACTTCTTTATCATTTCCATGCAATATTTTGATTGACTAAGGAAAGTTTCATTCTTCATTTGCTTGACTTGTAGTCTTAGGAAGAATGTGAGCTCTCCCATCATAGACATTTCAAACTCTTTCTGCATGCTAGCTGAAAATTCCTTACACAAAGAATGATTAGTGGAACCAAAAATGATATCATCAACATAAATTTGTACCAAGAGTATGTCTTTGTCTTTTCTTTTGATGAACAAGGTTTTATCCACTTCTCCTCTTGTGAATGATTGATCAAGCAAAAACTTGCTCAACCTCTTATACCAAGATCTTGGAGCTTATTTCAACCCATATAAAGCTTTCTCAATCTGTAAACATGATTAGGATATTGATGATCTACAAAACTAGGAGGTTGGTCAACATATATCTCTTCATCAATATAACCATTGAGAAATGCACTTTTCACATCCATTTGAAACAATTTAAAATCCAATATACATGTATATGCAAGAAGTAACCTTATGGCCTCTAATCTAGCAACTGGAGCATAAGTTTCATCATAATCAATGCCTTTCTCTTGGTTGTAACCCTTTGCAACTAATCTAGCTTTGTTTCTTATTATGATGCTACTCCCATCCAGCTTGTTCCTAAAAATCCACTTAGTGCCAATAGGTGTGTGAGTGGAAGGTCTAGGGACAAGTTCCCAAACATTATTCCTTTTAAATTGATTTAACTCCTCATGTATAGAAATTAACCAATGTTCATCTAATAAGGCTTGCTCAATATTATTTGGTTCTATTTGTGATACAAAAGCCATAGTACAACAAAGATTTCTTAGGGGAGATCTAGTAGATACCCCCTTTGATACTTCACCAATTATGTTGTCTAATGATAAATCTCTTGTGGTCCTCCAATCTTTGTGTGTAGGTGTGGCTGCTTCTTGATTGGACTCTAGTTGTGCTTCATCTTCTTCTTGTTTATTCTCTTCAATAGGCTGCTATTTTTCCTCTTTAGTTTCTGCATCATTATCACTTAAAACTTCCTCTAAAGAAGGGTTAGTTTCATCACATACAATATGTACTGATTCTTCAACACACAAGGTTCTCTTGTTAAAGATTCTATAAGCCTTACTTTGCAAGGAATAACCAAGAAAGATGGCTTCATAAGCTTTTGAATCAAACTTGCCAAGATTGTCCTGACCATTATTTAAAACAAAGCACTTACAGCCAAATACTTGAAAGTGAGAAATGTTTGGTTTTCTTCCTTTATAGATTTCATAAGGGGTTTTCTAGAAAATAGGCCTTATAAGAATTCTATTCAAGGTGTAGCAAACAGTGCTCACTGCATCAGCCCAAAAATGCTTAGGTAATTTTGTTTCATTTAGAAGAGTCCTTGCTCCTTCTTCAAGTGATATGTTTTTCCTCTCCACAACACCATTTTGTTGAGGTGTTCTTGGAGCTGAAAAATTGTGATTAATTCCAAAATCTTCACAAAACTTTTCAAAATGTTCATTTTGGAATTCACCACCATGGTCACTTCTAATTGAAACAATATTACAGCCCTTTTCATTTTGAATTAATTTGGCTAGTTTCTTAAAAGCTGTGAATGCTTGGCTTTTAGATCTAATGAACAATGTCCAAGTGTATCTAGAATAGTCATCTACAATAACAAAACCATAAAAATTTCCTCCTATGCTCATAGTTCTTGAAGGACCAAATAAGTCCATGTGAAGCAATTCAAGAGGTCTAGAAGTAGAAATCATGTTCTTACTTTGAAAAGAATTTTTAGTTTGCTTTCCTCTGTGACATGCTTCACAAAGTTTATCCTTCTCAAACTTAAGCTTAGGTAGACCAATTACTAAGTCCTTTCGTATTAACTTGTTAAGATGATGCATGTTTATATGAGATGTTCTTCTATGCTATAACCATGTCTCATTTACTTTACTCATCAAGCAATCAGTTTTATGTATGAATGCATGGTCAATAGATAGAACATAGATGTTACCCTTCCTTTTGCCAATATGTGCAACTTTTCCAGTTTTGCCTTCATTTATCAAGCAAGTTTCATCGTTGAAGGTGACTTTAAAACCTTTATCACACAATTGACTAATGCTTAGTAGATTGTGCTTTAGCCCTTTAACATATAGTACATCCTTGATCTTAGTGGTTAAGATGTCTCCTATGTTGCCTTGCCCAATAATTCTACCTTTATTGTTGTCCCCATAGGTAACATATCCTCCTTCTTTAAGTACTACATCTGTTAGCATGGATATGTCCCCTGTCATGTATCTTGAGCATCCACTATCTAGGTACCATCTAACTAATGTACTAATGTAATTCCACACAAATATGGCTGCCTGGAGAATCCGTAGCTGCTAAGAGGTCGATACCATGTTGATGATTTCGCTTTAAGACACATCTGCACAAATCAAATTAAGAAGAGAAAGATGGTCCCCAATTTAAGTTGGGTCCAAAAGGGTTAGTTGTTTTCTTTCTTTTCTCAACCCATATGCATTCTCCATTTGGAACATAAAACCTTCTAGCAAAGCACTTATATGATGTATGACCTTTTAACATACAATAATTGCAAGTGAGAGATTTAGATGAATTAGCATGAGTAAATCTATGATAAGCATTTGGTTGATTGTGCTGCCTATGGTACTTATGTTTTGGAGGTACAAACACGGTTTTACCATGAGTTTTAGATCCATGTTTATATCCCAATCCATAAGTATCACCAGCATATTTTTGAACACTTAGAAATTCATCTAAGTTACATTTACCTTTGTAATATTTCCTCAGCAAATCAACCAAATCACTAATTTCAGTTTGCAACATCATATTTTCTTTTTCCTTACTCAGCTTATACTCATCAAATTCTTTCTGCAATTCATTGCATTTATCAACCTTAGAGATGGCTAAGGAGCATGTACAACCATTTTCCTTGTAACTTGAAAGAAGCTTGTTATGTTCCTCATTCAAT
>QARZ01039993.1:31016-46790 GCA_013407115.1 Glycine latifolia | reverse complement strand
GATGTTTATCTTGAATTAAAACCCCCCAATGCCCACATTAGATGCATCACATTCCAATTCAAAGGAAGCATTAAAATTTGGCAATGCAAGAATAGGTGCATGAGATAACTTATCCTTCAATGTTTGGAAAGCAATTTCATGTTCTTGCTTCCAAGAAAAGCTAATGGTTTTCTTCATTAATTCATTCAAAGGAGAAGCAATGGTACTAAAATCTTTCACAAATCGCCTATAAAAGCTAGCTAAACTATGAAAGCTTCTCACATCCTTCACACCCTTTGGAGTTGGCCACTCCATGATGGATTTCACTTTCTCTTGGTCCACTTGGACTCCTTGAGCACCTACTACAAAACCTAAAAACACAACTTGTGAAGTTCAAAAAGAACATTTATCAATTGCTCCATACAAGGTTTCCTTCCTTAGCACCTCCAAGACACTTTTTACATGCATCAAATGATCATTGAAACTGGCACTATAAACAAGAATGTCATCAAAGTACACTACCACAAATTTTCTTATAAAGTGTCTAAGAACATGATTCATAAGTCTCATAAAGGTACTAGGTGCATTAGTCAAACCAAAAGGCATAACTAACCATTCATAAAGCCCAAATTTCGTTTTGAAAGCCGTTTTCCATTCATCCCCTTCCCTCATCCTTATTTGATGATAACCACTCTTAAGATAAATTTTAGAGAAAATAGTAGCACCATGAAATTCTTCTAAAAGATCATTAAGTCTAGGGATGGGATGTCTATACCTTATGGTGATGTTGTTGATTGCCCTACAATCCATACACATTCTCCGAGTTCCCTCCTTTTTAGGCACAAGAATAGTAGGCATAGCACAAGGGCTCATGCTCTCACGGATCCAACCCTTTTCAAGTAGCTTCTCCACTTGTGTTTGTATCTCTTTTGCTTCCATTGGTGAAGTCTTATAAGCTGTCCTATTAGGGAGTGAACAACTAGGAATCAAATTAATTTGATGCTCTATGCCTCTCAAGGGAGGCAAGCCATTAGGAACTTCCTTTGGAAAAACATCTTGATATTCTTCCAAAAGTGATTGCATAGCTTTGGGCAATTTTTCACCTTCCATTTCAACATGTAAACAAAGAGAGTTAGGAAGCATATAATAAAGAGGTTGTTGTTCCAATAACACTCTCTTAATTTGCCTTTCACTCAAGAATAAGCCGTCTTTAATCTCATGAATTTTTTTGCTATCATTTTCTTTCTCCTTTCCTTTTCAACATGTAAACAA
Source organism: Glycine latifolia (assembly GCA_013407115.1). Taxonomy (NCBI): domain Eukaryota; kingdom Viridiplantae; phylum Streptophyta; class Magnoliopsida; order Fabales; family Fabaceae; genus Glycine; species Glycine latifolia. The sequence continues at coordinate 45,539 of QARZ01039993.1, read as the reverse complement.
AGAGAGTTAGTATATGGATGTCCTAGAGACAATCTTTTCATTAGATTAGGACATACATGTACTTTTCAATATTGTCATAAATAAATTATAAGCGCTCTTTATCTTGTTTCATATTCTGTCTCGATATCATTATTAATATATGAGTAACTGGATAAAACCCTTGGAACAAAATAGGTATCTCTTGAGTATCAGTGATGGGATCGCGATCATGAGGATTCAAGGATACCAGATGTCTACTCCTAAATTTTAAGTTCCTAGTCTAGAGACACTGAGAATGGGGATCAGTAACCTCGGATAAGACTAGCACGACTTATCTACTTGTATGCATATACAAGGTAAAGACCTCATGAGCTACAGACATGGAGATGTCTTAGCTAAAGTTGTGGGTGGACCTATAAGGGTATAGCTCGCACTGAACGGACCCACAAAGAGACTCTATGAGGAAATCTCATAGATAGTATCGTTAGAAGTAGTCTCTTATTATTTGGGTGTGTCTTTCCTTAGACCAGAAGTTTTCACCTAGACTGTGTTCTAGAAGACATGCTTTGATTGTATACCTCGTCTACCTGAAACATGGAGACACATAGGTATACCTTTGGGCATGTCCTGAAAGAACACAAGTCTAGGGTGACTAGCTGAAGGAATTCGTCAAATATCTGTGAGAGATTAGGTTATCTGTAAATCGGAGAAATCGGGATGACATTTATGGGACTCGGGAATCTATGCATAGTAAAAGAAATCATGAGATGATTTGCCTTTAGAGTCAGTAAAATTGGAGACTCCCTATTTCGTATTAAAGCTTACCCTAAACCGCAAGGGCAGATACGTTTCCTTACCCTAGGTTAAATGGAAAGGTAACCGAGACGAAAGGAAATACATACGGAAACCAAATAGATTTAATAGGATGATCTTGTCATTTACCTAACTAGTTCTGGGGCAACAAAGCATTGCTAGTGCTCTGTGTTGTCATTAAATGGGTAGTGGCCTTGTTGGGCCCAAACTCATTTATGTCAGTAGCTATGTTAGGCCTAATGGGTCACACACTAACACTTTATTGTCATGACATTATAGCATTAAAGGTTTTGGGCCTAATAATGGTTGTTGGCCTAAGAAAGAGTTTGGATACCTATCTTAAAGAGAAAGGGGCGCATGAATGGAGTTAATGGGCTTGGATAGTCCAAGACATTATTAATTAATTTAAATAGTTAAATTAATTATCTAATATTTAAATTTGATAATTTAAATTTTGAATTTAAATATTTGAATTAACTATAGCAGTTACTTTCATATCAAAAGGAGAAGATAAGAGCTAGATTTGAATTTGAATTCAACTAACATCTTATCATGATCATGTCCTAGATTTTAGGAAGAAGTTTGAGGGCTGATTATGGGGCTTACATACGGCTGATATTTAATTATTATTTGGCAAAATAATTCCCAAGTAATTGACTTGGTCTTAGGAGGATATGATAGGAGGTTGTTGGCAATTTTTGAAATACAACAATTCTATCTTTTCTTCATGTATGGGATGCTTCATAATCAGATTTTTTGGTTAAAAAAATATGACACAAACTCTTCTGTTAAGTGTGCTATTGTGATCATAGTTCTCTAATTGTTTTTTTTTTATAAAAAAAACCTATCTACCTTCCTCCACTTTCACGTGCCCTTGTGTGAGTTTTGACAGAAAATTCAGCCACAAATATCATCTATTGGTGAGTATCTTAGATAAGTAAAAACACTTTGAAACCTAACCTTCTTCCTCTCCATTGGTGTGCCTAGCCTGCCTCCTTTGGTGTTTGTTGGTGGTCTTCAAGAAGTGTTCTTGAGTCTTGACAAGAAGTAGTGTGGATCAACATTAGAGGGCTTGTATCTTCAAGCCTATCCTTGATCATCAAGTTACAAATATAAACAAGGTAACATCTATGTCGTAAAGAATGATTCTTGTGTGGTATGTGTGTTTCCACTTGAATTTTTTTTTTTTTGTTTTTCTCACATGCCTTCGGGTTTCATGGCCCTTTCTAACAAGTGGTATCAGAGCCTGGTTACTTTACTATCGACAGGTGATGGTACCTTGTTTGTTATTATATGTTGTTTGTAATATGATTACGCTTTACATATATCTTTATGTGTTCATGGTTTTGTTTCTTTCTGATTCTTTGTGTAAGATTTCAAACGAAACATCTTTTAGGAAAGGAATATGATTCAGCCATGATATGAATATTCAAATGCATTGTTTTCTTCATAATTTTGTTTTCAAAATGCATGAAATATTCTATGCATGCCATGGTCACATGAATAAAAATTAGGGTTATTAATTTTGTTCATTTTGATCATGTTATTTTGTGTTTTGTTATAATGAATTGTTCATGAGCATGACATAATATTTTTGTGACAAAATTTCTCATACAAGTCTATGTATATAAATGGTTGATTGTATGGTTTAATTTTGTGTTCTTTGAGAAAGAATCAACAAAATTTGAATTATGTATTTGGATGCATATTTCGGCCATTTGAGAAATAATAATATTGTGTGCTTGTTAGTTGTCTAACTTTTAAAGTGCAGATATGGAAGGGGATGGTCATGGTGCCCGAATTTAAATTTTGAATTTAAATATTTGAATTTAAATGTTTTAAATTTGAATTCAAATTTTGTTTTAGTTTAAATTGAAGCTGTAATTTTGAATTTTTAAATTTTGTATATTCTTTTGTTCCTCCAAAGATGTATTGGAGTTTCTTTAATTATTTTGTAATTAGAAAAATTAGGCTAGTGGCGTTTAGGCATGGAAGAGATCCTGATGGAGCTGCGGCCTAGGAGCAAGAAGAAAGAAAGCACGAGCACCATGACTACCTCATATAAAATCTGTTTTATGTATGCTTGTATGTTTTAAAATGACTAGTATGCATGAGATAGAGGATCGCGGATGTATGTTTTAAAATCGACTAGTATGCATGATATGGACAACCGTGAATGTATGTTTTATTATGCATATCCAAAAGCGACTAGTGTAATTCGATAGATGTTTGACATAGGATACGACTAGCATGATAATAGTATTTACACGTTTGATGAGACCCATTAAAATAAGCACATGATTAAAATGGTGGTGCGCCACAACTCAGTTGGGACCCACTGTTTCGTTGAGTAAGAGCAGTATTAGAAGTGTGAGACACTTAAGGTGCTGGTTAGTGCTTAACTGAATGCATGAGTTGCAGGCTCAGCCGGGTTTATGTATTTGGGGTAATAGTGCCAGGTTGGTTGCATGAGATGCACCACTAAGTGACAAGGAGTTGTCAACCTGATGATAAGAGAAGGTATGAGATACTATTGATAAAGATCAACCCATTATTTAGTTTAATTTTGCGGTCTCAGACGAAGATTAAAATAAATAATCGTACACTTAATCCCACTAAGGTAATTTTAAGATAAAATAACCCTAAGTCAAAATAACAAGGGTCATTGACTTAGATAAAATAGTGGGAGGGGCATATTATTTAAAGTCTTTAATGATTTTTCTTATTTCATGACAATATATTGATTAGTTTATTTTTACATCTTCTCAGTTAATAGTATGACTAATCAACTGTCACTGCGCTCTATTCTCGATACGAACAAACTGAACGGTTCAATTTTTACGGACTGGTATCGGAACCTGAGAATTGTTCTTAGGGCCGAGCAAATCGCTTATGTCCTAGAAGGTAATTTACCCATAGCTCCTAAGGAAGGGGAAGCTGATTATGAGTTCTACGATATGGAAGCTCATAAGCAGCACATGAATGACAATACAATGGCAGTATGCATCATGTTGGGATCCATGTCGCCTGAGCTACAAAAACAGCATGAGCATATGGATGCTCCCTCTATCATCTTGCATCTCAAGGAGTTGTATGATGTTAAAGGCAGGCATGAGAGGTATGAGGCCTCTTGAGAATTGTTCTCGTGTAGGATGTCTGAGAGCATGAGTGTGAGCAGTCATGTTCTTAAGATGATTGGGCTCAATGAGAAGCTAGGAAATCTAGGCTTCGTAATGGATAAGACACACTCTCTTCTGATTGGTGGGCCTAATAAGGCCAAGGGTAAGGCTAAGGAGCCTACAAAAGGAAACTCCCTTAAGCCCAAAGGAAAACCCAAGAAGAAGAAAGGCAACAAGAAGGGTAAGAGTGCACATAAGGACAAAAGTGATGCTGTGTGCTTCCACTGTGGCAAGACTGGCCATTGGAAGAGAAACTGTCCAGACTACCTGAAAAGTTTGAAGGACAAGAAACATAGTGATTCTTCTGCCTCAGGTATTTACATCATTGAGATCAATTATTTTTGTACTAATCCGACTTCATGGGTATTAGATACCGGTTGTGGTTCTCACATCTGCAATATGTTGCAGGTACTTAGGAGTTCCAGGAGATTGGAGAAGAATGAGGTTGACCTCCGCATTGGTAATGGAGCAAGTGTTGCTGCTCAAGCTGTTGGAGATACAGACCTCATTTTGCCTACGGGCCTTTTATTGCATTTGAATAATTGCCTTTATGTTCCGGGCATTTCTAGAAACATTATTTCAATTTCTTGTTTCGAACGAGATGGTTTTTCTTTTATTATTAGGGATGGTACATTTTCTATCATTATGAATGATATGGTTTATGCTACTGCTTCTTTGGTAAATGGCTTATATGTTTTAGAAACGGGAACAAAAGTTCTCAATGTGAATGTGAAACGACCTACGGCAGATAATCAATCTTAACTGTGGCACTGTAGACTAGGACATATAAATGAAACAAGATTATCTAGGATGCATGCAAATGGATACCTAGATTCCATGGATTTGGAATCCTACGGACAAAGTGAATCTTGTCTAAAAGGGAAAATGACTCGCCACAAGCCCAAAGGGCTTAGAAGTCATAGGACTAGTGAGTTATTAGAACTCATTCACTCTGATGTTTGTGGCCCAATGTCTATAGAGGCTAGAGGAGGATATTCTTATTTCATTACCTTTACGGATGATAAATCGAGATTTAGGTATGTTTACCTGATGAGATATAAATCCGAGGCCTTTGAAAAGTTCAAGGAGTATAGGAATGAAGTGGAGAAACAACGTGGAAAAATGATTAAGACATTATGATCAGATTGTGGTGGTGAATATCTGAACCATGAGTTTCAGGATTATCTGAGAGAGAATGGAATTATCTCGCAGCTTACTGCACCTTACACACTACACCAAAATGGTGTTTCCGAAAGGAGAAACAGAACCTTGTTAGACATGGTCAGGTCTATGATGAGTGAGACTCAACTTCCAAAATCATTTTGGGGATATGCCTTAGACACGGCGGCATACCTTCTAAATAGGGTACCATCTAAATCTGTTCAGACCACTCCATATGAGATATGGAATGGTAAGAGACCCAACCTGAGTTATCTCAGAGTATGGGGATCGCCAGCATATGTTAAATCGTTGACATCAGACAAACTTAGTGCTAAAAAGCACTAAATGTCTATTTGTGGGGTATCCCAAAGGTACTAAGGGATACTACTTTTACTCATTGGACGAACACAAGGTGTTTGTGTCCAAAAATGTTGAATTCCTTGAGAAAGATTTACTTTTTCAAGGAGCCAGTGGGAGTAAAATTGATCTTGAAGAAGTTCAAGGACCACAAGAACAGATTGAGGAACCCAAGTCTGCATCGCAGGTGACGTTCTCCAATGGAGAAGTAAACACACAACTTCGTAGGTCTACTAGGGTCATCCATCCACCTGAGAGGTATGGGTTTGTGATTGAGAATCAACAAACCATAGAGGATAATGAACCAAGTAACTATGAGCAGGCAGTCAAGGACGTTGACTCCTCTAAATGGCTAGAAGCCATGAAATCTGAAATAGATTCGATGTATCAAAACAAGGTATCGACCTTGGTTCCACAACCGCAAGAAAAAATTCCTATCGGAAATAAGTGGGTCTTTAAGAGAAAGACTGATGCAAATGGCAACGTTCAAACTTATAAAGCTAGGTTGGTTGCGAAAGGATATCGTCAAAGACAAGGTGTTGACTATGATGAGACTTTCTCACCCGTTGCCATGATCAAATCTATTAGGATCATGCTTGCCATAGCAGCATATCACGACTATGAGATTTGGCAAATGGATGTCAAGATTGCCTTCTTGAATGGATTCTTGAAGGAGGAAGTGTACATGACACAACCTGAAGGTTTTGAATCCAAAGGCCAAGAACATTGGTATGCAAGCTGCAGAGGTCGATATATGGGCTAAAACAAGCATCACGAAGTTGGAATATTCGTTTTGATGAAATCGTTAGGAGTAACGGATTCATTAAGAACGAGGATGAACCTTGTGTTTACAAGAAGGATAGTGGGAGAAATGTTGTTTTCTTAGTACTCTATGTAGACGACATACTACTAATAGGAAATGACATCCCCGCATTACAAACAACTAAAGACTGGCTTTCAGAAAGCTTCACCATGAAGGATTTAGGAGAAGCGGCCTTTATACTTGGTATAAAGATCTACAGAGATAGATTTAAAAGGCTGCTAGGATTATCTCAATCCACGTATATTGACAAGATGCTAAGAAGGTTTAGCATGGAAGGGTCGAAAAGGGTTCTCTTCCCGTCAGTCATGGGGTACATCTTTCCAAGGCTATGTGTCCTAAGTCGCAGCCTGAGAAAGACCGCATGAGTGGAATTCTATACACTTCGGCTATTGGGTCCATCATGTATGCCATGATATGTACAAGACCAGATGTCTCATATGCTTTGAGCAGTACGAGCAGATACCAGTCAGACCCTGGAAAGGGTCACTGGACAGCAGTCAAGACCATCCTTAAGTACTTGAGAAGAACTAAGGATGCGTTTCTGGTTTATGGTGGGGTAGATGAGCTTTCAGTGAAATGATTCACTGACACCATCTTTTAGAGTGACAAAGATGACTGCAAATCACAGTCAGGGTTCGTATTCACTTTAAATGGTGGGGAAGTGTCTTGGAAGAGTTCCAAGCAAGAGACTACAACAGATTCTACGACAGAAGCTGAGTACATAGCCGCTTCAGAAGCAGCCAAGGAGGCCGTCTGGATCAAGAAGTTCATATCTGAACTACGGGTGGTTCCAAGTGTGGATGACCCATACAGTTGTATTGTGACAACACTGGGGCCATTGTGTAGTCAAAGGAACCTAGGTCTCATCAAAGATCTAAGCACATGCTCCGTAGATATCACCTGATTAGAGAGATCATTGATAGGATGGATGTAAAGATGGATTATATTCCCACGGATGATAACCTATCCGACTCTCTAACAAAGGCTGTTTCTCAGAGAAAACATGATAGTCATTATGAGGCTTTGGGTTTATGACTTAGGTCTGATTGGCTCTAGGCCAAGTAGGAGATTGTTAGTATATGGATGACCTAGAGACAATCTTTTCATTAGATTAGGACATACATGTACTTTTCAATATTGTCATAAATAAATTATAAGTGCTCTTTATCTTGTTTCATATTCTGTCTCGATATCATTATTAATATATGAGTAACTGGATAAAACCCTTGGAATAAAATAGGTATCTCTTGAGTATCAATGATGGGATAATGATCATGAGGATTCAAGGATACCAGATGTCTACTCCTAAATTTTAAGTTCCTAGTCTAGAGACACTGAGAATGGGGATCAGTGATCTCGGATAAGACTAGCACGACTTATCTACTTGTATGTAGATACACATGAGCTACAGACATGGAGATGTCTTAGCTAAAGTTGTGGGTGGACCTATAAGGGTATAGCTCGCACTGAACGGACCCACAAAGAGACTCTATGAGTGTTAGATGGGGCCATGAAGCCCGAAGGCATATGAGAAAAACCAAAAAAAAAAAAATTCAAGCGGAAACACATACCACACAAGATTCATTCTTTAGGACATAGATGTTACCTTGTTTATATTCGTAACTTGATGATGAAGGATAGGCTTGAAGATACAAGCCCTCTAATGTTAATCCACACCACTTCTTGTCAAGACTCAAGAACACTTCTTGAAGACCACCAACAAACACCAAAGGAGGCAGGCTAGGCACACCAATGGAGAGGAAGAAGGTTTGGTTTCAAAGTGTTTTTACTTATCTAAGAGACTCACCAATAGATGATATTGGTGGCTGAATTTTCTGTCAAAAACTCACACAAGGGAACATGAAAGTGGAGGAAGGTAGATAGTTTTTTTTTTTCTTCAAAAAAACAAATTAGAGAACTATGATCACAATAACACACTTTATAGAAGAGTTTGAGTCAGATTTTTTTTAACCCAAAAAACTGATTATGAAGCATCCTACACTTGAAGACAAGATAGAGTTGTTGCATTTCAAAAATTGCCAACAACCTCCTATCATATTCTTCTAAGACCAAGTCAATTACTTGGGATTTATTACTTGACTCAAACTCTTCTATAAAGTGTGCTATTGTGATCATAGTTCTCTAATTGTTTTTTTTAAAAAAAAAAACCTATCTACCTTCACTTTCACGTGCCCTTGTGTGAGTTTTGACAGAAAATTCAGCCACCAATATCATCTATTGGTGAGTCTCTTAGATAAGTAAAAACACTTTGAAACCTAACCTTCTTCCTCTCCATTGGTGTGCCTAGCCTGCCTCCTTTGGTGTTTGTTGGTGGTCTTCAAGAAGTGTTCTTGAGTCTTGACAAGAAGTGGTGTGGATCAACATTAGAGGGCTTTTATCTTCAAGCCTATCCTTGATCATCAAGTTATGAATATAAACAAGGTAACATCTATGTCCTAAAGAATGATTCTTGTGTGGTATGTGTATTTCCGCTTGAAATTTTGTTTTTTGTTTTTCTCACATGCCTTCGAGTTTCATGGCCCTTTCTAACAAGTTGCAGCCCCATTTGAGAATTCGGAAGCTTTTCTCCTCTTTAGTTGTTGCTCCACTCTGAGCTTTGTGGACTAGCTCCTCAAGTGTTGCATATGAATGTAGCTCCATCACATCTTGAATTTCTCTATTCAAGCCATGAAGGAACCTAGCCATTGTTGCTTCTTGAACCTCCACAAGTTCAGCCCTTATCATCATCAATTCCATTTCCTTATAGTATTCATCAACACTTTTGTAACCTTGGAAATGTCTTTGAAGCTTGTTATGGACTTCTCTTGCATAATAAGTTGGAACAAATCTTCCTCTCAAGCATGCCTTCAAGTCATCCCAAGAATTTAATATTTGTCTCCTCATCCTCCCTATATCCACTTGAATTTGGTTCCACCATATCAAAGCATAACCACCAAATTCTAAAGTTGCTAGAGTAACTTTCTTTTCTTCATCAAAAGGTTGGCATGAGAAAATTTGTTCTACTTTCATCTCCCACTCAAAATACTCTTCCGGATCATTATTGCAAAGGAATTTTGGAATTTTTATTTTCACTCCATTCTTCCCATCTCTCTCTTCTCTTCTCACCCTCAAATCTTCATCATCTCTATTTTGCCTCCTAGGATTGTGTCTCCTATGATTTTCTCTTCTTTCATTATTTTCTCTTCAATCCTCCCTCTCACTCTTCTCACCATAATAATTTCCTCCATGAGAAGAAGCATACTCACTCAACCTCCTACTACTATGAGCCTCTCCATCCACACTTCCCATTGGATGACTCCTCCTTTGTGTCTCCTTTTGAAACTCTTCAAACCTTGCATCTATTTTTGTTTGCAAATCTTTCATTTGTTTTGTCATGGCTTTCATCAACCTAGACGTCCTAGGTAACAAAGCCTCTCCTCCACTTGAACTCATCCTTCAAAAAAAATGGCTAGCAAAACACAAGTATATAAAGAAATTATCACCACTCTCTAAGTGTTTGCCACTCACACTCTTGTTTGCACACTTTCTAGGCTTTTTTTTATAATGTTCTCTCTTGCCTTTTTACACTCTTATTCCTCTCTATAGTTCTTAAGAAAAAACTTATAATCAAATTAAGCCTCTTTACTATAGTGAAATAGGAAATGATTCTAGGCTAGACTCAAGAGTCCAAAGAATAAGAAAACTCTAAGACAAAACCTTGGAAATTTTAAGAGACAAGCAACAAAGCAAAAATTTAGAAAAGCACAACTCAAATTTGAATTTAATGAGACAACTCAAGGAAAACTACTGGCTGTATCAAACTACACAAGGAGGATATGCCAAGTAAATTCAATTTCTAGAAGCCAAATTTCATCAAATTTGCAAGTCATACAAGTTCACTTGATTTTGTTGTTCAAAGGAACTTTTGGAACTTGTAATTTTGTAACTATGCTTCTAAATTCTGTTTTTCTTTAACTTTTCCAGCCACTAATCAATAATGTCTTTGGTTGTACCAATATGATATCACTTGATGTATTTTTTTTCAGCTTTTGTTTTTCTTTTGAACAAGTTCAAAAATTCTTAAAGAAATTCAATGAATCACTAAAATATGATGTATAACAATTGTAAAATTTGCTTCTAATAACTCAATTCAGTTTAGGCATGAGAGTAGAATCAAAACAATTGGTTATACAACATAAAAACAACACTAACACAAGTTGACAAGAATCAAGGCTAGAAAATTAGAAAAATATCAAGAACACATGAAGAACATAAGAACAAGAATTCACATAGAACTTGAAGAAAACACTAAGGTTTTGTGGCTGAACACACAACAAGCCCACACCACCAAGAATCAAAGGAAAACAACAAGAAACATGGAATTGAAATGGATTTTCATTTTTGGATTTGATGCAGAATTTACCTTTGAAGAAGTTCTAAAACTGAACTTGAAAAAGAACTCCACAAGGATTAGGCTCTAGATACCACATGATGTAACAGCTGAACCCATAGCCATTAAGTTTTCCCAAATCTACCTTGCAATGGAACCCACTCTTCAAGCAAACTTGAAGATTACACAAACTTCCAGCACTCTTGTGAATTGGGGCTATTAAGAAATTTGTAATTGCAGAAAATGGAAGATGGAAGAAAGGATAGGGATGAAGGTGAAGACAACATGGAGAAGCTCTCCAATAAGTCTAGGAAGAATCACCACAATAGCATTGGGAAGCCATTGATAAGACTCAAGAAGTTCTTGAACAAGAACAAGAGAGAAACTATCATAACAATTTTGAGAATTGTATTAATGAACCAAAGTTAGTTACATTTAGTTTTGGAACCTTATATAGGCCACAAAATTACAAGCTAAAATTCACTAAAATGTAAAGAAAATACAAATTGAAATGAAGCCTAAATGAAGCTTGAAGTGCAAGCTTTTCCCAAGTGACCTTTGGTTTCCCAAACATGTGCAGTTGTAGTTTCAGAATGAAATAATCAATTAATTCGCACTTGTAATCGATTAACACAGAGTTATTTACCATTTTCAGGTTGTGTAATCGATTACAGATGTCCTATAATCGATTAAAGTAGTCAAGCACTGAAATAATCAATTACACCTGCCACTTAATCGATTAAAGCAGTAAGACCTTGTTCCTGTTTGCAACTGAAATGTTGTAATCGATTACAAGGTCAATATAATCGATTAAAACAGTGAAAAACCTATTTACAAGTGTTTTTATTGAATTTCTTCTAACAAGTGCTAAAATTTATTGAATTAAATTGGATTTGAGACATAAAAATCCAGCTCTTGTCATCCTTGAATTGGTGTGCATCTTCATGCTTGCCTAAGTTAGCTTGAATGTGGTCTTGAAGTGCTTGAGTCCTAACTCTTGTCATTGATCCTTTGAAGCTCACCAAAGGAAGTGCTTCAAGCTCTCCTTCTAGACCTTTGGCTTGTCTTGGACTGCCATCATAACCCACATTGGGTACCTTTCTTTGTTACTTAATTTGATTTTTGCAAGTATGTCTAAGAGCAAAATCAAGATTATGGTATCTTGATAGTGGCTATTGTAGGCACATGACAGGTGACATGTCCATGCTCACAAATTTGACTCTCAAAGATTGAGGATATGTCACTTATGGTGATAATAATAAAGGAAAGATCATTGGAGAAGGTAATATAGGAGATAGCTTCAAAACAAAGATAAAGAATATGCTTTATGTGAAAGGATTAAAGCACAACCTCCTAAGCATAAGCCAACTATGCGACAAAGGACTCAAGGTCTCCTTCAATGACAATTGTTGTCTTATATGTGATGGTAAAAGTGGTGAGGTTATCCATGTTGGTAAGAGAAAGGGTAACATATATGTTCTATCCATTGAGCATGCATTCATTCACAACACTAGTTGCCTTGTAAGTAAAACCAATGAGACATGGTTATGGCATAGGAGAGCTAGTCATATAAACATGCATCATATGAACAAGCTTGTTAGGAAGGATTTGGTCATAGGCTTGCCTAAGCATAAGTTTGAGAAGGATAAAATATGTGAAGCTTGTCAAAAAGGGAAACAATCAAAGAATTATTTTCAAAGTAAAAATGTTGTTTCTACCTCTAGACCCCTTGAATTGCTTCATATGGATTTATTTGGTCCTTCTAGAACCATGAGCTTGGGGTTAATTTCTATGGGCTTGTTATTGTAGATGATTACTCTAGATACACATGGACTTTATTCATAAGATCCAAGAGTGATGCATTCACAACATTTAGAAAATTAGCCAAGATCATTCAAAATGAAAAAGGATGCAATATTGTTTCAATTAGAAGTGATCATGGTGGTGAATTCAAAAATGAATATTTTGAAAAATTTTGTGAAGCATTTGGAATCAATCACAATTTTTCAGCTCCAAGAACACCTCAACAAAATGGTGTTGTGGAGAGAAAAAATAGATCCCTTGAAGAAGGTGCAAGAACTCTTCTAAATGAAACAAATTTGCCTAAACATTTTTGGGCTGATGCGATAAGTACGGTTTGCTACACTTTGAATAGGATTCTAATAAGGCCTATTTTGAAGAAAACCCCTTATGAACTATACAAAGGAAGGGAACCAAACATATATCACTTTAGAGCATTTGGCTGCAAGTGTTTTGTTTTAAACAATGGTAAAGATTCTCTTGGCAAATTTGATTCTAAAGCTGATGAAGCAATTTTTCTTGGTTACTCTTTACAAAGTAAAGCTTATAGAATCTTTAATAAAAGAACATTGTGTGTACAGGAATCTGTCAATGTTATATGAGATGAGTCTAACCCCTCCAAGGAGGAAATGGAGTGTGATATTGATGCTAGACCAATGGAAGAATTTCTGCAACTTAATGATCTAAATGAAAAGGAAAAGGCAGAACCATATAATGAATTGGCACAATCAACACCATTACAAAGCACAAGGATTGGAGAACAACTAAAGACATTTCCATTGACAATATAATTGGGGAAGTATCCAAGGGAGTTTCTACTAGATCCTCTTTAAGAAATCTTTGTTGTACTATGGCTTTTTGTATCACAGATTGAACCAAAAAGTAGTGATCAAGCTTTGCTTGATGAACATTGGTTGATGGCTATGCATGATGAATTGAATCAATTCAAAAGAAACGAAGTTTGGGAATTAGTTCTTAGACCCTCTACTCATAAACCTATTGGCACCAAGTGGATTTTTCGAAACAAGCTTGATGAAAGTGGCATCATAGTAAGGAACAAGGCTAGATTGGTTGCTAAAGGATACAACCAAGAGGAAGGCATAGACTATGATGAAACCTATGCTTCAGTTGCTAGGTTAGAAGCCATTAGGTTGTTGCCTGCATATGCATGTTTGATGAATTTTAAATTGTTTCAAATGGATGTTAAAAGTGAATTTTTAAATGGTTATATTGAGGAAGAGATATATGTTGACCAACCTCCTGGATTTATTGATTACAAACATCCTAACCATGTTTTCAAATTAACAAATGCTTTATATGGTTTGAAACAAGCACCAAGGTCTTGGTATGAGAGATTGAGAAAATTTATGCTTGACCAATCTTTCATAAGAGGACAAGTTGACAAAACCTTGTTCATCAAGAAAAGAGGAAATGATATCTTTTTGGTTCAAATCTATGTGGATGACATTATATTTGGTTCAACTAATCAATCTATGTACAGAGAATTTTTTGTCTCAATGCAGAATGAGTTTGAAATGTCAATGATGGGGGAGCTCACATTCTTTCTAGAACTACAAGTGAAGCAAATGAAGAATGGAACTTTCCTTAGTCAAGCCAAATATTGTCTGGAAATGATTAAGAAGTTTGAAATGGAGAAGAGCAAGGGTGCTGCAACTCCAATGGCTACATCAACCTATCTTGATTTAGATGATAAAGGGAAAAGTGTTGATGAGTCTAATGGGATGCGAAGCTTTTATGATTAATGGGTGATGATACTTGTGTGTGCTCATTTTCAAAGCAAATGATGTTTTTAACCAATGGGATGTGGTGTATTTATTACTGATGTTGTAGATGACAGTGAAATTGAGATACCATGGAAATGATTGATGATGTTTACATGATTTGTGATGATTTAGATGAGGTGATGCTTATGTGATTGGTGATGTCTGAATGAAATAATGTTCAAATGAGATATATGTTTATTGGGTTAATGATATTGTTGTTGTAATGATTGGATATTT
>QARZ01039993.1:6662-21690 GCA_013407115.1 Glycine latifolia | reverse complement strand
TATGATGTTGAGGTTGATAATGACATTGATGAGAGATAATGTTGATGTGAACAATGTCATTGTGTGTGGATATACATGGATACCCATGGGGGGTGTATGACGAGTTACCCTTGCGAGGAAGGATTTGTTCCTAGCCAGGTCATACATTGATGGTGCCCATGGTTGTAGGCTATGTATGTACACGTGGGATGCAATGATTGGTTGGTTACCCTTGCGAGGATGTATTTGTTCCTAGCCATGGTCAGTGCATCGGTGAGCTCATATTGGGGTGTTATGTATGTACATGGGAGGTGTATGATGGGTTACCCTTGCGAGGAAGGATTTGTTCCTAGCCAGGTCATGCATTGATGATGCCTATGTTTCATACTTCATTTGTATGTGTGGAAATAGAATGAAGGCATGCGCGTACCTGTGGGTTTTAGTGGGCTGAAAATGCAAGTACTAAGGGGTCATCAGGTTTGGAATTCCCTTGCGATGGTGGCTGATCACCGGGTGGGGGAATGGGCATTGCACAACAGGGTGGCCCTGATAGGTGGTGAATCATTTTCCTGAGAGAGGCTATTTCCATGAGGATGATACCACATTGCATGCTGATAGATGAGTCAGGTGCATGCATCATTTCGTGCATGATTGTTTGAGTTGTGAAATGCATCGCATGATTGGTTTCTGAGTGTGTATTGGATTGATAGAATTTTGGTAATAATTGTGATTTGATTGTTGTTTCCTTTCCAATTGTGGTTACTTGATAATTGTTGGTTGTACATAATAAACTCACCATTGTGTTTGTTGTACCATGTGGTTGTAAAATTAAAGGAAGTTTTAACATGTGGATGACATGTACCAATTTAATATATATATGTATATATGTGATTAATTATGGAATGGTAATATGTGTATGATAATTATTTTATCGCGAAAAATTTACCATCATTTTCATAATCAATTTAATGAAGTTTTCATTAAAAAAATTTAAATCTTGTGCTGTAAGAGTTGATGATACAGTAGCGACGAGGCGGATCGTTACAATATGTGCTTGTGTTACAATCTATTGTTCTATCTCTTCTTGCTATCTTGATCTCTTGACAATTGTGATTTCTTCATTCCTTAACAAGTGCAGGTTTTTGTCATTGGAATCTTGGACTGAGTGATTTGATTGAATTGAAGTCTTATTGGTTTTAAAAGTGATAAAGATCCTTAAACTCTAATTTCATAAATTTTTTTTAAAAGGTCAAGATTATACCAACTCACCCCCCTTTTGGTATTTGAGTGTATTCATATTGTTTTCACAGGTTACCATCAGATCCGAGTGAAGTCTGAGGATATCCCGAAGACTGCATTTAGGACCCTTTATGGTCATTACGAGTATTTAGTTATGCCCTTCGATGTGACTAATGCTCCTAGTGTGTTTATGGATTATATGAATAGGATCTTTCACCCTTATCTTGATAGTTTTGTGGTAGTATTCATAAATGATATTTTGGTTTACTCTAAGACTAGAGAGGAGCATGACGAGCACTTGAGGATTGTGTTGCAAACTCTTAAGGATCGACAACTTTATGCTAAGTTGTCCAAGTGCGAGTTTTGGTTAGAGAAAGTGAGTTTCCTAGGACATGTGATATCCCAAGGTGGTATAGTTGTAGATCCTTCTAAGGTAGAAGCGGTTCTTAAGTGGGAAAGTCCTAAGTCTGTGTTTGAGATTAGGAGTTTTTTGGGTTTAGCGAGATACTACTGGAGATTCATAGAAGGTTTCTCCAAGTTAGCCTTACCTTTGACCAAGTTGACTCGTAAGGGTCAAGTTTTTGTGTGGGATGCCCAGTGTGAGCATAACTTCCAAACCCTTAAGGAAAAGTTGACAACAACTCCAGTGTTAGTTTTGCCTAACCCAAGAGAACCATTTGAGGTGTACTGTGATGCATCAAAAATAGGTTTAGAAGGAGTGCTGATGCAGAATGGCCAAGTAGTGACCTGTGCTTCTAGACAACTCAAGACGCATGAAAGGAATTATCCTACCCATGATTTGGAGTTAGCTGCTGTAGTGTTTGCTCTAAAGATATGGAGGCACTACCTTTTTGGCTCTAAGTTTGAAGTGTTTAGTGATCATAAAAGCCTTAAGTATCTATTCAATCAGAAAGAGCTAAATATGCATTAGAGGAGATGGTTAGAGTTTCTTAAGGATAATGATTTTTAGCTTAGCTATCATCCTGAAAAAGCCAATGTAGTGGCTGATGCTTTGAGTAGGAAATCCTTGCATGATCTGCTTTGATGGTTAGAAGCTGGATCTCCTAGAACAGTTTAGGGAACTTAACCTTGCGTGTGAGGTTACCCGTAACAGTGTGAGACTAGGAGCTTTAAGGATTACTAGCGGTTTGCTAGGAGAGATAAGAGAGGGCCAAAAGTCTGATCCTTTTCTAAAGACTCAGTTAGAAGCCATAGTGGTAGGGAAAGGTAGTAGTTTCGATGTGGGATCAAATGGAGTCTTGAGGTTTCAAGATAGAATCTGTGTTCCCAATATATCTGAGCTTAGGAAGATGATCTTAGAGGAATGACATAAGAGTAGTTTGAGTACCTTGGTGCCACCAAGATGTATCAGGATCTCAAGACAATATTTTGGTGGCCAAACATGAAGAAAGAGGTTAGTGAGTTTATGTATGCATGTCTAGTCTGTCAGAAAGCTCAGATAGAACATTAGAGACCCTTAAGTAAGTTGCAACCCTTAGATATACCCTAGTGGAAGTGGGACAGTATCTCCATGGATTTTGTTGTAGGACTGCCTAGAACCAAGAGAGGTTTAGATTCTATATGGGTTATTATTGACAGATTGACCAAATCTACTCACTTTATCCTCAGTAATATCAGGTTTTCCTTAGAAAAGTTGACCTCCCTATATATTAGTGAGATTGTCAGATTACATGGTGTGCCAACTAGCATAGTATCTGATAGATGTAACACCCTGTATGCATCCGGTTTGTTAACATTCAATTACGGTCGTTAAGTGCAGTAATTAATTAACAATAATTAATAGGGGAGCAGCTAAAGAGAATGACATCATCGTACGTCAATACTAATAATGATAATACAATAATTTGTTATACATTATGCATGGTGAGTACACGTAAAAGTAAAAACTATACACCGGGTTTGTTCTCCCCTCAGGGCCGGGTTACAAAACACGGGTATATACATATCAAAATACAGAGCCAACATGCCCCAAAATAAACTAAGGTTCACTCAGAACTCATCCCTGCTCGGCCTCTGGTCCAAAAATCCTCGGACTGCCACACTACTCAAGCCTCTTGCCTCGGGATCCACCATCCTCTCTGTGCTCATCACCTGCAAATACATATAATCCCCAACCAGGGTGAGATAATAATCTCAGTAAACTCCAGGTTCTGGAAGGCTCCTCCTTCCCCGAGTTCACTTTCACTATACATAGCATTAAAATAGACATTACACAAGCTAGCCATCCCGGCTTTCATAAAATACATCACATGTATATAATCACACTGATATACAAGAGAAGATCATCCAACTTAATGGGCACTGTAACACCCCAAAATTTAGGAAATTACAGACAATTACTGAGAGTAAGATGTTGATAAAAGGTAGTAGAAAAATTTAGGGAAAAATGACAAAAACGCCCTTGAACAATTTCATAAATGACGTTTATATCCCTAGGGTGAAAATGACAATTTTACCCCTAGGGTGAAGGGTAAAATTACCAAAATGCCCCTAGGTCAAAACTGACCTAGGTGACTTTAGAAAATTATGGGAACCTGAGTATTGGATAAAATGCTTTTAGACAACAAATTATCAACATGATTGATGGCAGAAAATCCTAAATTGAGAATTCTACAAATTTTGGAAGATAAGGCTGAAAAGAGCTTAATCTGGACTACTCCAGGTATCAGAAAATTATAAAAAGAAGTATGGATATAATCTATGGAGTTTTTTCTTAATTATGGGAAGAATAGGTTTTCCAAATAAATTGGTTTAGTAATTTTAATAATTAAAGACAATAAGGATTAATAGGAAATTAGAATTTTGATATTACATGGAATAAAAGGAAATTTGTGGATTAGGTTATCTAAGATCAAGCCTTGGCCGTATGATACAATATCAAGGGAGATAAGCTTTAGGAACATTCAAGATTGGCCACATGGAGGGTTAAGAAGCTTGAAAATTCATATTGGTCCAAGTGGAAAGGTAGTTATAAATGCTTAAGAAATATTTGAGGCAAATTTTATCTTGTTCTCTTTGGCAGAATACGTAGGCATTTCTAGGCCTTATTTCCAAAATCCCAACGGTCAAAAGTTAGATATATGGGATAGGAGTATATCTTTAAAATTTCAAGATGATCCAACGGTTAATGAACCTAGAATTATTATTTTACAGAAACGGGTTTTGCAAGAATAAAGGGAAAACACAAACTCCTCCCATCCACGAAAATTGGTGAAAATTACCCTTTAAGCCAAGCATTGCACGTATACAATCAAGGAGAGCTTGAGAAGATTCATGAATTAGGACAATTGGACGGTTTAGAAGCAAGAAGAAATCCAATTGGACCATTTGGAAAGTTAAGCTTGAAATAATGCAACAAAAATCTCCAAGGATAAAGTACTCCACGTGAATGAATTGGATGCAAGGAGAAATGCACCAAAACTGTCCATTGCACGGATAAGGCTAGGAATGGTGTAGAAAAATCTTGATTTAAGACACTTGTAGGATAAGAAAGCAAGGGCCAATGGTAGAAGGCCAACTAGAAAGCTAAGTAATCAAAGCTTTGAAGATATTTGTGGAAAAGCTACTTCACCTAGCTTATATGAATAGAAACCGTGGGATATGGCTGGTTTTGGGAGAAAAACGTGTGAACTCTTAAGCCTTGCCACTTTCAAAACAATTCTAAAATATTTCCAAGACAAACCAAAGCATAGCCATGTGAACTACTCACTTGGTATCCTATTTTAACCTTCTTCATCATACCTTGTACTAAAAAGCAAATCAAGAACATCAAACCTTAGGAAACTCAAGTGGAATTAGGAGTTGATTAGCCAAGTTTTCAAGAAGAAGCAAGGAAGCAAAGGGCTGTCCAAACTTAAGGCAAATAAGGTATGGGGAGTTTATGATATTCAAAGCTTGAATAAGATTCTTATAAGGTATTTGAATGATGGGCTGAAATCCTTTGTGTTTCTCTAAGTATCTATACCTAAGTTGATAATAAATTTGGTTGGAAGCATGTTTTGTTCCTAAAAGTATGTTGAATTTATAGAAATGAAGTCTTGTACACAAGATGTTTGATGAAATGCCTCAAAGAGTAAAAGCTTTGTTAAATACAATAATTATTAGAATAAGTGACTTGGTTTCAAATTAATAAA
The DNA here is from genome assembly GCA_013407115.1 of Glycine latifolia. Lineage (NCBI taxonomy): Eukaryota > Viridiplantae > Streptophyta > Magnoliopsida > Fabales > Fabaceae > Glycine > Glycine latifolia. The sequence goes on along the minus strand of QARZ01039993.1, from coordinate 16,318 downwards.
TGATGTTTTGGATAAACTTAAATCTAAGCTTAGCATATGAATATTAAGTGGCTGTCCAAGATAATTAATTCTGCTTTATGGCCATAGGTTACTTTGTTGTATTAGGATACTGTAGGACATTTTACTAGGTTGCTGTAAATTGATTTAATGTTGCTGTATGTTGTTGCTTAATTTATTATGTTGCTGTTATGAGTGTAATTATAACTAAATGATGTTGTATGCTGTTACTGTATTTAATTAAGTTGAATGTTGCTGTTGCTGTATTTAATTAAGTTGTTGATGTAAGCTGTATGATTTATGCTGTTATGTTGCTGTTGTATATGTTGCTGTATATTTAGTTGCTGTATATTTTAATTAGTGCGGTATATTTTATTTGGTTGCTGTATATTTAATTAGGTTACTGTATTTAAGGTTGTTGTATAATATTAAGTTGCTGTATGCTGTTGTATACTCTATGATACGGTATTTAATAGGTTGTTGTATGCTGTTATGTATTTTATGATGCTGTATTTAATTAGGTGGCTGTATATTATTTTATTTATGTTGCTGTATGATATTCTAACATTCACTTGATGTTGAGCTATGATAAAGATTCATAGTATATATATATATATATATATATATATATATATATATATATATATATTCTTAAGATTAGTTCTTAAGAAAATTGTGGGCACTGATAATTGTGAGATTGATGGATGATTAAAAAATGTTATAGTGCCAAGATGAGACTATGAGAAATAAATTGGAGATGTATGGTAAAGAAGAATAATTAAACCATTCATGCATTTTCATACGCATATGCCTGGCGGGGGTTAATCCGTGGAGTTGATACCTTGCGGGGGTTAAACCGTGGAGTTGTGTGTCAGATAGTTAGAGGAACTGAGTATGAGCGTTCAGACAATGACAAGTCTGAGCTGGGGGGTGCTTCGGCAGTGGGGAACTCACGCCACCCATGATGATCACATGTAGTGTGGGTGACTTTCCTGTGCACCACTGTGACACCCTGACTGATCATGCAAGTTCTGGACCAGTGATTGGGGCTATCTGACTGTGGCCACTGATGTTGATTTTATGAAGCTGAGATCTCAGTCATGCATCATGTTAAAAGATGAGCATGCATTCCATGCACCACATGATGAGTATGTGAAATGATTATTTATTGATAAATAAGTGGTGAACTGAATATTTAATCTGTGTGCTGTGAAATATTTAAGCTATGTGCTGTGAAATAATCTGTGAATCAATTGGTCTTTTATATATATATATATCTTATTCAAACTTTGTTTGTCATAAACTTACCCGAGTTGTGTCTGTGGTTGACACCTGTGATGACCCCAATTCATTTGGGCGAGCAGAGGAACAGTAGTAGCTGAACATTGATGAGGGAATGAAGATGTGCATGGATGATTGGAAGATGTGATGTCGATGTTGTGATGCTTGTTATTTATGGTTTTCATGTATTTTGGACTGTCTGTATATTATTGGACATGTATTATGGACTGTAGTATGAATTGTATAATGGACTGTATCATGGACTGTACTCTTACTTATAAATGAACCGTGGTAAGGAAAATCGTTTACGCTATTTACATAAAATTAGCAAATAAGGCAAAAAGAATTTTTGTGAAAAATTTACAACTAAGATCATTTTAATACAAAGTGGACACGAGTTTATAATTAAAACCAATCAAGCATGAGAGAGTCAAGAGAAGCGTTACAGGCACATACTCTGTATATCGTTGCTTGAGGAAGACCATCCAACTTAATGGGCACACTCCCTCAGGGTTCTGCGTGGACGTATATGGCTCCTGCAAGAGAGGTTCATCCAACTTAATGGGCATCCTCTCTCAGGGTTTTCATATATACTAATTGACCACTTAGAGTTGTTACACATCACTTTGGCTCTAAGGGAAGTCCATATTTATCCATTCTACTGGCCAGAGAATCTCATACATCACAACATAACATCACAGTGCAAATCATATACATGTTCTCAATCAAAAGCAGTAACACACAATTTCAATACATGCACCTGACATACAATGACCACCACTCCTCTGGAGTGTGGTGGAACACCATCAAGGAGAAGAACTCCCAAGAACAGAGAGCTTACTTGTTCTAAGCTCTACACTGGTTTTCTCAACCTCACGGTTCCAAACACCACTATCCTCAGTGTCACGCCCCACATACATGCATGCGAGCAATCAAAAGCGGTTCTCAACCATTGCATTTAAAGGGACATTATTCTTCTCTATGTGGTAAGAACCAGTCACCCAAATGGGAACATTGAAAATACAATGAACACTTATGCAAATAAACCAAGAGGGGGGGTGAATTGGTTTTACCTCAAAGTTTTAAAATTTCCTTTCAATATATATGTAACAGCGGAAGATTTCAAAAGCATCGTATCTTATTTAAAACAAATTACAAATCACTTAACTTCATCAACCAAATAAATCTTGTGCTTAGACCAAATTTATATGATAAACAAATTCTATACTTCAAGAATTCATTGAAACATAAACTAAAATATAAATGCACACAAGATTTATATTGGTTCACCTCTCAACCCCAGAGGCTACATCTAGTTTCCTTCCAACCCAATCTAGGTTAGAGTTCCACTATAACAAATATTTGTTCTTTACAAGCTTAGACAATGATCTCTCTTACCTACCCTAGGTAAAATTCAAAATCTACTCCCTATAGATTTTTCAAAAGACCAAGAACCAAAGATCCCTTCTCTGTTCTTCCCCCTAGAAAACCCTTTCTAGAAAAGCTTTAAAGAACCCAAATGTTTTATGGAAATACAACACAATTATACAACAAAATATCAAAACAACATAAGCTTTAGATTCAAGAAAGATATCACCTCATATTCCTCAGCAACTAAAATGATATGAATGATTCAATCAACCTGAGATGATGACTACCATGCTTTCTTGACACTTCTTTAATCACTAGCTTGAATAGATGTTCACACACAATGAATATTAAGGCTCATCACACAAGTAGATCTTAACACATTTGATTATCTCTCTAATTTCAGACTTTGATCACTTGAAAGCTCTTAGAGAATGTAAACTAAAAGGGTATTCACAAATATCTCTCTTTCTTGTTACTCATCATTCAGACCTAGCTTTCCTACTTATAAAAAAACTGTTTCAACCAACTGTAATCGATTAATTCATCACAATAATCGATTATTTTAATTCTTGTAATCAATTATTTTACCCATAAAATCGATTAAATTGTTCATCAGAAATCTGGAAATTTGAAACGAACAGAATAATCGATTATATCACCATGTAATCGGTTAAGCCAGAAAAACATAGTTTTACAATGCACTCAAGTAATTGATTAAATACCCAATTAATTGATTAAGCCAGAACATGTCTAAAACTTAACAATGCATATATAATCAATTACAAACATCTGGTAATCGATTAACTCAGATGAATATGCTGTGTATCATTATGCAGAAGCTTATGTAATCGATTATTTCCCAAGATAATCGATTATTCCAGTAAATTCCTAATTCTGTGTAAAGGTTATTTAATCAATTACGAGCCAGTGGTAATCGATTAAAATGTTCATAAGGAATTTTCCAGAAAACACTAACAAGCCTGTAATGGATTATTCCACCTAAGTAATCAATTAAAGCAGTGCAAAACTTGTTTTACATAGATCTAAATGCCTTTATGAAATTCTACAACTTTGCATATAACAACATGATCAAATCCTATCAATGAATGTATGAATGCATGAATTATCAAAAAACTAATGAGGATTATAAGGTTTTATCTCATGAACCAAGCTTTAAACAAAATTACAAATGCCATTATATTGAGTGGGCATGTAAAATATCAAAACACATTTGCTTCCATCATCTTTGAATCTCTTGCTTCAACTTCTTTAATTCTAATAATCTCCCCCTTTTTGATTTTGAGCATGCCAAATACTTCATTTATGAAACATACTCTTTCACTTCAATAAGGAGATGTATGATCTGAAATATTTCTCAGCTTTTGCAAAAACCAAGTATCATCATATCTTGATTCATAGCAAAACATTCAAACATTCATTCACATGTGTTTTAGGCATATTATACAAGCTCCCCCTGAATTGAATAATCACTTATATTTCATACAACTCATACATCATTTTATTTTATTCTAATATACTACTCCCCCTATTTGGTATATCAAATTCAAAAACATGGAAAGTAAAGCATATAAATAGAAAAGGAATAGAAAAATCCTTCATTAATCAGTAAACTAAACTAAATACAATAAGCCAACATATTGAAACAAAAACTTAAAACATTTTGAAACAAAACACATTGAACATAACCAAACTTAAACTAGAACTTAAGAGACTAATCTAACTCCCTAGATTCATCTCTAAACATCTTGGCTTCCATGTTCTTGACTCTAGTCTTAAGTTCCTCTAATGAAGAGTTAACTTCATCTCTATGTTCATGATGTAAAGAGAACAAAGCATCCATCTTTTGGATCATTAAAGACTCGAATTGTGAATATTGAGGTTCAGATGGTCCAGTTTCTTCTTGAGCTTATTCAGCATCACCAAGTTGGTTACCCTCTTCATCTCCTTCCTCACCTTCCTCTTCAACCAAGGGAACAGGTTGGCCTGCCATTTGCCAGCCATATGGTGTCTTCACCATCCCAAGCTTAGTGAGGTGCTTTTCCTTTATTTAACTATTGCTTGCATTTGTGTTATCCACCACTTCATTGGATACATCCACTTGAAAGTAGTCAATAAATCGTGAAACCAATATAGCATAAGGAAAAGGGTAATTTACCAATCTCTTGGATTTCTACATGGTCTCTTGAAGTATGTAAATCCAATTCAACTTGATCCCATTCTTCAACCCATAAACAATTTGGAGGTCATCATCTGTGGCTTGTGCATGGTTGGTGAATCTTGGAGTGAGAATGTAGGTAATGATATAGTGTAGGAGCCTATCCTCATGAGTCATAGGTCCAGTGCTCAACCTTAGCCTAAGGTTCATGTGAGGGTCAATGAGCATACCTCTATAGGTTTTCATTTTGTTATAGCCCTCAGCTTCTTCATCAAACCTCCTTTCTCCATCAAAGGATATCCCAGCCACTTCATGCTAGATTTTTGGAGTAATCTCCATGGCTACACCATTCACTTGGGTGAGGATGGTTCCATGCATAGTTATTTTGGAACGGGTATAAAAGACTTTTACCAATTCTGGGTAAAAAGTCCCTTTCATTTCAACAAACTTTTGGAGACCTTGTTGTTCAAGCATTTGAGGAAAATTAAATCCTTCACTAATGAACCAACCAAAGTTCAGGTATTTTGGAGGGTAGAGAAGCTTGGTGGCATTGAACTGAAGGTAGTTCATCCTGTCAGCTTCATTGGTGAACCAATGATCAAGTTTATTGGTTACAGGATTTGAGGATTGAGCTTGAGCTTCTCTCTTTGAGGTTTTAACTCTTTTGGATGTAGACATTTTGGAAGAGTGAGTGAGAACGAATTTGAGAGATGAGTAGAGAAGACAAGATGGTTTTAGAACTTATAAAGCAAAAGGATTTCAGAGCAAGAATATTGAGAGAGAGAATAGAAGATTACAATTTACAAGGCTTGAAGGTGTGAGTTTTCAAGTCACAAAGGTCTCTATTTATAGGCCAATTTCATGTAATGGGTAGTTGTAAATTCTAAAATATAGTTGTTGTGACTCATAACCACTACCATTAAGGCTTTAGATCTCATCAAATCATGGTTTATTATGGTTGGGCGGTTTCAAAACTGTCAGATTTTTTGCAGTAACCACTTAAATAATCGATTATTTCATTCAAATTTTCAGTTCTAGAAAATGAAGTAATCGATTAAAATACAGGGTAATCGATTATTGCAGCTCAGATGTCTTGTTGAAGAAGAAGTGTAATCGATTATAATTGGAGGTAATCAATTATGACAGTGTGAAATAGAATTCTCAGACATACATGACTCACATAATCGATTAATTCGATCAAGTAATCGATTATTCCAGTCTTAATTCAAAATTTGAAGACATCCTGAGATACATGTAATCGATTATTTCGTCAATTTAATCCATTATTCCAGTGTGAACTTGATTTTCCAGAAACACGAGAAGTGAATAATCGATTATCTCGATGGTTTAATCAATTATAACAGCCTTGATTCATTTTATAGAAGCATCAGATGAACAAATAATCGATTAAGGTTTTATGGTAATCAATTATCTCATTCTTTTAACAAAAATAACAATCAGATTCAGCATCATTTAGCATGTATTCAATTTCCAATTTGATTGATGTATTTCAGGCAAAATTTAAGCCAGCTAATTACAAAGTAAATAGCACAGGAATGTTAATCAACATATACTAGATTCATCTAATATACCAAGCATGTTTCTTAAGGTGAAGAACCTATCTCTATCCAAAGGTTTTGTAAAAATATCAGCCAATTGTTTGTTACTTTCAACAAACTCAATTTTAATGTTAACTTTTTGCACATGATCTCTGATGAAGTAATGTCTTATCTCTATATGTTTTGTCCTCGAATGCATGATTGGATTCTTGGAGATATTTATAGCACTTGTATTATCACACATAAGTGGAATGTGTTGGAGCTCCACACCAAAATCCTGGAGCTGTTGCTTCAGCCATAAGCTTTGAGCACAACAACTTCCTACTGATATGTACTCTACTTCAGTTGTTGACAAGGATACACATGATTGCTTTTTGCAATGCCAAGAAATTAAAGAGCTCCTCAATAGGTGACAAGTACCACTTGTGCTCTTTCTATCCAACTTGCATCCTGCAAAATTAGAGTCAGAGAATCCTGTTAAGCTGATTGTTGTACCTTTTGGATACCAAAGCCCCACTTTTGGTGTAGACTTTAGATACTTGAAGATCCTTTTTACTGCAGTTAAATGAGACTCCTTGGGATTGGCTTGATATATAGCACACAAGCAAACACTTAACATAATGTCAGGTCTGCTTGCTGTAAGATAAAGCAATGATCCTATCATTCCTCTATATCTGAACTCATCAACTCTTTTCCCTTTTTCATCTGAATCTAGATATGTAGAAGTTGCCATTAGTGTTGCTACAGCTTTGCAATTTTCCATGTCAAACTTCTTTATCATTTCCATGCAATATTTTGATTGACTAAGGAAAGTTCCATTCTTCATTTGCTTGACTTGTAGTCCTAGGAAGAATGTGAGCTCTCCCATCATAGACATTTCAAACTCTTTCTGCATGCTAGCTGAAAATTCCTTACATAAAGAATGGTTAGTGGAACCAAAAATGATATCATCAACATAAATTTGTACCAAAAGTATGTCTTTGTCTTTTCTTTTGATGAAAAAGGTTTTATCCATCATCTTGTGAATGATTGATCAAGCAAAAACTTGCTCAACCTCTCATACCAATATCTTGGAGCTTGTTTGAACCCATATAGAGTTTTTCTCAATTTGTGAACATGATTAGGATGTTGATGATCTACAAAACCAGGAGGTTGGTCAACATATATCTCTTCATCAATATAACCATTAAGAAATGCATTTTTCACATCCATTTGAAACAATTTAAAATCCAATATACATGCATATGCAAGAAGTAACCTTATGGCCTCTAATCTAGCAACTAGAGCATAAGTTTCATCATAATCAATGCCTTCCTCTTGGTTGTAACCCTTTGCAACCAATCTAGCTTTGTTTCTTATTATGATGCTACTTTCATCCAGCTTGTTCCTAAAGACCCACTTAGTGCCAATAGGTGTGTGAGTGGAAGGTCTAGGGACAAGTTCCCAAACATTATTCCTTTTAAATTGGTTTAACTCATCATGCATAGCAATTAACCAATGTTCATCTAATAAGGCTTGTTCAATATTATTAGGCTCAATTTGTGATACAAAAGCCATAGTACAACAAAGATTTCTTAGAGAAGATCTTGTAAACACCCTCTTTGATACTTCATCAATTATGATGTCTAATGATAAATCTCTTGTGATCCTCCAATCTTTGTGTTTAGGTGTGGCTGCTTCTTGGTTGGTCTCTAGTTGTGCTTCATCTTCTTCTAGTTTACTCACTTCAATAGGCTGTTGTTTTTCCTTTTTAGTTTCTGCATCATTATCACTTAAAACTTCTTCTAAAGAAGGGTTAGTCTCATCACATACAACATGTACTGATTCTTCAACACACAAGGTTCTCTTGTTAAAGATTCTATAAGCCTTACTTTGCAAGGAATAGCCAAGAAAGTTGGCTTCATCAGCTTTTGAATCAAACTTGCCAAGATTGTCTTTACCATTATTTAAAACAAAGCACTTACAGCCAAATACTTTAAAGTGAGAAATGTTTGGTTTTCTTCCTTCATAGATTTCATAAGGGGTTTTCTTCAAAACAGGCCTTATAAGAATTCTATTCAAGGTGCAGCAAACAGTGCTCACTACATCAGCCCAAAAATGCTTAGGTAATTTTGTTTCATTTAGAACAGTCCTTGCTCCTTCTTCAAGTGATCTATTTTTCCTCTCCATAACACCATTTTGTTGAGGTGTTCTTGGAGCTAAAAAATTGTGATTAATTCCAAAATCTTCACAAATTTTTTCAAAATGTTCATTTTAGAATTCACCACCATGGTCACTTCTAATTGAAACAATGTTACAGCCTTTTTGATTTTGAATCAATTTGGCTAATTTCTTAAAAGCTATGAATGCATGGCTTTTAGATCTAATGAACAATGTCCAAGTGTATCTAGAATAGTCATCTACAATAACAAGACCATAATAATTTCCTCCTATACTCATAGTTCTTGAAGGACCAAATAAGTCCATGTGAAGTAATTCAAGAGGTCTAGAAGTAGAAATCATATTTTTACTTTGAAAAGAATTTTTAGTTTGTTTTCCTCTTTGACATGCTTCACTCACAAATTTTATCCTTCTCAAACTTAAGCTTAGGTAGACCAATTACTAAGTCATTTCTTATTAACTTGTTGAGATGATGGATGTTAATATGAGATGTTCTTCTATGCCATAACCATGTCTCATTTACTTTACTTATCAAGCAATCAGTTTTATGTATGAATGCATGGTCAATAGATAGAACATAGATGTTACCCTTCCTTTTGCCAACATGTGCAACTTTTCCAGTTTTGCCTTCATGTATCAAGCAAGTCTCATTGTTGAAGGTGACTTTAAAACCCTTATCACACAATTGACTAATGCTTAGTAGATTGTGCTGAAGCCCTTCAACATATAGTACATCCTTGATCTTAGTGGTTAAGCTATCTCCTATGTTGCCTTGCCCAATAATTCTACCTTTATTATTGTCCCCACAGGTAACATATCCTCCTTCTTTAAGTACAATATCTATGAGCATGGATATGTCCCTTGTCATGTGTCTAGAGCATCCACTATCTAGGTACCATGTTGATGATTTCACTCTAAGACACATCTGCACAAATCAAATTAAGAAGAGAAAGATGGTCCCCAATTTAAGTTGGGTCCAAAAGGGTTAGTTGCTTTCTTTCTTTTCTCAACCCATATGCATTCTCCATTTGGAACATAAAACCTTCTAGCAAAGCACTTATATGATGTATGTTAAAAGGTCATACATCATATAAGTGCTTTGCTAGAAGGTT
>QARZ01039991.1:0-33079 GCA_013407115.1 Glycine latifolia | reverse complement strand
GGGGGGACGCATCTTTGTAATCTCCAAAGGTTCTTAAAATCCTAGGGTCGACCTTCGGTAGCACCCTAGGTGGACCTCCAACAAAATCTAAGGTAGCCCCTTGGTCGATAACAAGTTTGTAAATCCTAGGGCCGACCTTTTGTAGCACCCTAGGTGGACCTCCAACAAAACCCATGATAAACTCCTGGTACTTTATAGGTTTGCAAACCCTAGGGCCAGCCTTTGGTAGCACCCTAGGTGGACCTCCAGCAAAACCTAGGATCAACTCCTGGTACTTTACAGATTAGCAAACCCTAGGGCCGGCCTTTGGTAGCACCCTAAGTGGACCTTCAGCAAAAGCCAGGATCAACTCCTGGTACTTTACAGGTTCGCAAGCCCTAGGGTCAGCCTTTGGTAGCACCCTAGGTGGACCTCCAGCAAAACCCAGGATCAACTCCTGGTAATTTACAGGTTCGTAAATCCTAGGTTCGGCTTTCGTTATCACCCTAGGTGGACCTCCAGCAAAATCCAGTATGGACGCGTCACTAGTCAATCTCCAATGGTTTGCAAAAACCCAAGGTCAATTTTGGTGAACCTCATTCTCCCAAGGCTTGTCAAACCCAAGGTCCACCCTTGGTGAGCTTCGACAAAACCCAGAGTGGACAATTCCTCTAGTATCAGACTTGACAAACTCAAGGTACACAAGGTCTACCCTTGGCATACTTTACTATCACTAAGCTTTTTCTAGCAGGCATACAAGTTTGCAAGAACTTTTCCAAAGTCTACCACTGGCATTCAAAACCCAAGACAAGCTCTTGGTACATTTATTTCTTTGGCACCTCAGCAAGCAGGGCCATATGATCATTTATTTTGTAGGAGCAAGTGTCCAAGGTCCACCCTTGACGCACAAAACTCAAGACACTTTCTTGGTACTTTCACTATTTTGGAACCTTGACAAGTAGGGCTACAGGAACAACCACTCGCAAAAGCAGGAGTCCAAAACACGCGTCTAAGGTTCACCCTTGAGATTCAAAACCCAAGTCATACTCTTGGTCATTTTATTCCTTCGGAACCTCAACAAGAAAGGCCTGAAGATCAACTACTCACCCTTAAACAAAAAGAAGGCAACAACATATGAAAATAAACATAGAAGATTGGAGGCAATGAAAAGAAGAACAACATTTGTATTAAGATCAAATTGTTAAAGCTTTACACGACCTACACAACCCAAAGTTAAAATAGAAAAATATAAAGATAGATGACAACCTAGACATTGGCCCCATCATCCTGCCCTTTATTAGCACCTTCCTCAACAAAACTAATCTCCTCTTCATCAAGCAGGACACCTCCTTTTACATTCTTGAATGGGTCGTAGAGACCCAAGTCAAGGTCTTTAGCAAAGAAGTCGGCTTGCCTAACGGCCTTGAGAAAGCCTTTTTAATGTTGCTCCACCACCTCACGCTTATAGGTGGACAACTCCTCTTCAAGCTCTTAGTGGTCAGCCTTCTCCTTATTCAACTGAGTCTCCAGGGCAGCCACTTTCTTGGCAAACTCAGCTCTCTTAGCAGCAACCTTGTCAGTTATGGCAACCAACTCCCTCTTTTCTCCTAACAATACCTTACCACGATTGGACATGTCATCACCATCCAACTTGGTGTGTAGCAACTTTGACAAGGCACCACTTGTCTTAGTAGACAGTTGGAGGTTGGACCTGACCATCTCAACAAGTGCCACAATAGCACTGTTCAGCTTGGAATGCTCCACTCGCCAGACATTATGGATGGCGGACTTTAACCTGGCTATCTCTTTCTCCAGGGAAGTCGCCTTGCTTACAGCCTCTTGGTGGAGTTTCTCATTCTCTTCCAAGATCGCAAGACTCATTTGAAGAAAGATCTTCGTGGAGTCTGTAGAATGTTGAAGGTGAAAATAGTATGAACAACACACAAGAACCGGGGGAGTGAATTTGTTGATCTTGGCCAATTAAAACTTCTTAACCAATCAGAGTTAACAAGATCGTATCACAAAACAGTCCAAGAAAGCTTTCAACCAATCAAACACCACTACTCAAAGAACGCAATCAAAAAAAATTTCTGTTGATTGTGAAATGCTGCACCAATGAATGACAAGTTATAACCACAAGAAAAGATAAAGATGAAGTAATCAATACAAAGATTTATACTAGTTCACTTCTCAACCTAGAGAAGCTACATCCAGTTCTTCTAACCAACAAGTTAGAATTCCACTAATAACAATCTGTTTCTTACAAGCCCTTACAACCACTCTCAATCACACTTAGATCAAGAACGAGATATCTAACTCACATAGATTCTCTATGATCAAGACATAGAGAAACCTATCTCTACTTTTACCTCTAGAAACACCTATTCTAGAAAACCCTTAAGAAAAACTATTGTTATGGTTACACAAAAAGAAATTCAAAAGAATTTACAAACAAGTTGTATGGAAAGAAACCACCTAATGATCCACTACTGATGTATGCAAAAGATTACCAGACTTGAATCAATGGTGAAAGAAAACTATTTCAGAACTTTCCTTTCAAAATCTTCTTTTGAAACTTTGCCCAAAAAGAAATCCTCTTTAGAAATCTTAAAGCTTGAGGATTTGTGGGACTAACTCAGAATAAAACTTTGAATCTTTTCTTTCTTCAAAAAGCTTATGAAAATACTTTGATAATTCATTGTATCTTTTCAAAACACCCAACAACAATTTATTAAAAACCTTTTGTAACTGTTAGTAATCGATTAATTCACTAAGAGTATGTATGGATGAAGTATTTTAAAATTTCAGGGAATTTAAAATTTAGAAAAATTAAAATGCATCAATTAAAATTCTTTTATTTTCAAAATTCTGTGTTTGGATAAAGAAATCGAATTTCTTCATTTTTAAAATTTTGAACCTCATGCACGGAGGTGAGTGTCGTGGGAGTAGCAGAGGTCAAAGTGCTCATTGGCGATGGAGACGGAGCAAAGAGTGGGGCAGTTAGAACTTCTATAGAAGAAGAGAATTTCAATTTTTCACCTTTTAGAAGGAAATTCAAATTTCACATTTTTAGTTGTTTAAAATTCTATTTAAATTTTCAAAAATTTAAATTCTTCATATAACTATATCCAAACAATGAATTTTAAATTAAAGAATTTTAAATTCCCTGATAAATTACTTTCCCCAATTAAAATTCTCTATCCAAACACACTCTAATGTAATCGATTAAGTTCAGTTATGTAACTGTTTAATTACACATTTAATCAATTAAAGTGTTCTTGAACTTTCTGGAAAGGATTTATGAGCAATGTAATCAATTATCACTGGAAGTTTTTGTTTTCAAAATGCGCCAAGTAGTCAATTACCATCATATCTTAATCGATTATCACATGAAGACTATTCTGTGATTTTGTGTAGTATAATCAATTATCATACTCTTGTAATCAATTAAAGTGTTATTTAAAATAAGGTAATAGATTGCCAATTTCTGGTAATCAATTAAACCAGTGAGAATTTGTTTTTCCAAAAACTTAAACATGGAACACTTGACTTTTTATGCAATCATGAAAACTTTATGTTTTAGAAAAGATTTTTCACAAGACTTATGTTTTTATGAAAACATGAATGCAATAACATGAATGAGCTTTATGCAATGGATCATAGGAAGTTTCATCTTGGACATACACAAATTACAACTACCAATCAATTGAATTGGCATGTAAAAAGCCTAAATACTTTATTGCCTAAGAGACTCAGCTTCTTGATCCTCTTGAGCTCCCCCTAACTCTAACAGAAGGCCAACCGATAGTATCATATTTTTGTCGAATGGGGTTGGAGTCCTTCGTTCAAGCTTGTGCCACACACCACAAAGAGTTGATCTCTCGTGAAGCATGCACAAACTCGAGGGAGGTGACGGGGTGGGAAGAAAAGGAAGGTAGGGCAGACGATGGCATAGCAGGAGCTAGTGGAGTAGGAGATACAGGAACAGCAGGCACGATAACATTAGTAGAAACAGGAGGAGAAAAAGAAGCCGAAATGGTAGTAGAAGCCACTACTGGAGTAACAGTAGTGGCAGTCAGAGCAGAAGTTGCAGTAGTAGTAGGGGCACAACTGGAGCCGGAGCATAAGTGGGAGCCCAGACAGTTGGTGGCACCATAGTTGAATTGGGAAGAAGCCCAGTGGCCTCCCTTATTACACCTAGACTGTGAGGGGCCCTCGACTTCTTACGGCCTGACATCCCAGCACCATCATCCTATTTCCTCTTAGCTAAAATAAAGGGGGTGATGTTGGGGGAAGCAACAACAACATCAATAGGGCCAACCCTAACAGTGGGTCGACCTTCACCTCCAGCCTAAGGGTTGACAGAGGTAGGTGGTACAGTCTCGCCTCTAGACCCAACAACTTCACCAAAGGTTTCCATGGGAAGTTACCCATTATACTTGCAAAGCACACAAAAAAATCACAAGTGTTAAGTCAAATCAAAATAAATACGAAAGAAAAAAAAAAGAAAGACAAAAGAATAATAAGGTAGAAGGGTTTACTATCTAGAGCAGCAAAGGGATCATCCGTCAACGATAAGGACAAGATAGCTTGTGCATTTAGAGAAGCTTGCAGTTGCTCCAAGTTCGCTTTTCCACCCTCTCCACCAAGGTCAACAAGTCTTCATCAAACGACTTGAACCTAGTAGGATTGGACTGCCAGTAGAATGGGAAGTGAGGCTCCCCATCCTGGTTGAACATCAATGGCAGCCCATCTGCCACGACGCCACTATCTCGGACCTTGAAGAAACTATCCTTAAAGTGATAGAAAATGTTTGAGTCAAACTCAAATAGTTTCTTGGGCACACTATTCAAGGATACCCAGCCAATATTTCCTATCGGCTTTACCTGAAAAAAGAATAAGAGAACCGACACGCTTGGTCAAATGTTGAAGAAAAGGCAAAGAATTTCAAACGCTCTCACCACTGCCTAACTATTGGGATGAAGTTGGGAGGGTGTTATGTTCAAGAACTCAAGAAGAGCACACTGGAAGGAAGAGAAGGGAAGAACCAAACCTAGTACCTCAAAGAGGCACCAGTACCTCAAGAAGGGAAGATCATTACTCCTACAAGCTTCAAAAGTTATCTTGTGAGAGTCTTCAGGAGCCGTTAATCATAGTTGATGGCACATGGCATTTATGTATGCCGTTGAAGTGAGCGAAGATTTATATTCGAGAACATCTTCTCTCACCCACTCATAGCTAGGCACGACATTGGTGGACAATGCCGACCCAACACTATGGCTACGTCAAACACGGGGAGAAGCACTAGAATTCCCAAAGCCACTCTTCTTCGCCCCTCTAGGAGCAGAAGGGGGGAGAATCATAAGCGGCAAAGAATCCCTGGCCCTAGGGACAACAGAAGGCATTGCCCTCTAGTGAAGGCGAGAGGTACCCTCGCCGGTATGATGCGAGTCAGCCTTCTTCCTTAAAGAGGAAGACTTGTCGTCAGAAGTTTCATGGTGACTCTTCTCCTCTGAGGAGTCACCAACAGAAATTACCTCGCGCATAAAGGGTTGCTCGATTGAGCCCCCTGAATCGCTACCTCCTAGACCCAAAGCAGAATCAGAAATGGGAGACACATATATTTTCAAAGAAAGAAAGTGTACCTTGAACGGAGAAAGGGGAAGCAAGAAGAAGACCAAGAAAGCAAAGAAGGTTCTAGAAAGAAAGAAATCATGAAGGCAAAAAGGCAAGTATGGTGATGACAATAACGTTAAATGTCCACTCTATTTAAATGGAGGTGTGACATTTTAGTTATTGGCGGTAGGATTTGAAACAATTTCCTAGGTATCCACGCTACGATCAGACTCCACTCACCCACTACCACACTTCTCTAGTACGTGCCCACTCCACGAGTGACACCTGTGTATGAGTATTGCGAGTGTACTACACACACCTGTGCAAAAGACAAATGTAACATTTGCTTTCAATACACTCTGCAACGATCAGATAAGAACAAAATGTCCAACCTAGACACGTCACTTGCCTATCACATCCAACTTCGCTTGCAGGAACAAAACGTATCCTTCCAGAACTAATCAACAGTAATAGCTCGGACAATACATGTCCTGGTTGGGAGGCTTGACAAGTTCCATACTTAGATTTCTTACATTTGTCGAGGTTTTCACCATCAACACCAAACAACACTTGTTCATGCTCGGGGGCTCGATCTTATCAAGGTTACTACCCTTGACATCAAGCAATCTCCCTCGACATCAGAATCTCTTACAACCTCTTTTCGCCATCAAGCTGGCTTAGAGGCTAGGGGGCTTTATGTACTGTCCAGAATTTGGAAAATACATGTGGCCACTTATATGGGGCCTTCCATACATGTGTCAACCCTCCACGTCAGCCCTGCTACAGGAGCATGGACATCTACCCTCAGCAGTCGGGCCATTCAGGGCAATAGTGTTGGATTTAAAGGAAGCTGCAAGAAGATAGAAGCAAGAATGGCTTGGAGTTTTAGCTTTTTACATGCCCAATCAATTTGAAGGCATTTGTAATTTGTCTAAGTGGTTCAAGTGCATTGCCTTGTGATCTTTCATAGCATTT
Organism: Glycine latifolia; assembly: GCA_013407115.1. Taxonomy (NCBI): domain Eukaryota; kingdom Viridiplantae; phylum Streptophyta; class Magnoliopsida; order Fabales; family Fabaceae; genus Glycine; species Glycine latifolia. The sequence continues at coordinate 26,509 of QARZ01039991.1, read as the reverse complement.
GCATTCTCATCCTCATGCATATATATTTTTGGTTGAAATACTAAAGCTATTCAAATGATTTTACAAGAATCCAAGTTCTCATGGCTAAGTCTTTGAAAAATGAAAATTACTGCTTTAATCGATTACATAGTGTTTTAATCGATTAAAGGCCTTTATTCTAAATCTGGAAAAGCTTTGAAGAACAGATTAATCGATTATAGGCTTCTTGTAATTGATTATATAGTGCAACATGAAAATCATGTATCACTGCTTTAATCGATTATCTTGTTATGTAATCGATTATCATAGTTCTTTAGTCATGATGCATTATTGGTATAATCGATTACCATTATCAGTAATTGATTACACAGGCTATCTCATATTTTGAGCTTTACTTGTTTAATCGATTAATAGTCTTATGTAATCGATTATTATTCATTATTTCACATACATATAGACTGCTTTAATCAATTACATTGCATATTAATCGATTATCTTGTTCATGAAAACATTTCTAGAAAGCTCAAGAACATATGAATCAATTATATGGTATTTTAATCGATTACATATGGTAAAATAATTGACTACACTATCATTTTAATCGATTATTGTCAGTTAAATCAGTTTTATATAAAGCTTTGTGGGTTAGCTCTTTATAAATAGACCTTGTATGAATGATTCTGAGAATATGAGTGACTTACCCAAAAGATACTAAGCATTGTAAAGTGTCCAAGATATTGATTTGATCTAAGTGTGGAACACATCTTGTGAGTTCAAGATTTCTGAGTTTTTGGAAAGATGTGTTAAAGAAAAGAAGGTTTCTCAAGAGTTTTGATTTTGTGCTTTAAATTTCATTCAACCTAATTGATTGGTAACTTCATTCATTCATTCATACATTGAAGGATCACAGGTTGTGTCTTTTGAATATTTATTTAGAATTTTTCTATGTATCAAAAATTTTGTTGTGTTATATGAAATTGTTTATTTTCAAGCTTTCTAGAGTAGGGTGGTTCTCTAGGGTTAAAGATCTGAGTAGGGTTCTAAGGATCTTTGTGATTTGTATTCTAATAGAGTTTTAGAATTCATATTCTTTATCTAGTATTGATAAAGATAATCACTTGTAAATTGCTTGTAAAAGATATTTTGATATAGTGAAAACTCTAACCTAGTGTTGGTTGGAAGAAACTAGATGTAGCCTCCAAGTTTGTGAGGTGAACCAATATAAATTGCTGAGTCTTTTGTTCTTATTCTGTATATCTCTCATTGCTTGGATTTGGGTAATCAAAATATTATTAGCATAGAAATATTTATGTCATTACATGCACATCAAGGTTGATCTTGATTGAAAGAAAAGTTCTGGTTTTTTCAAAATGGGTTTAAGTGATACGATCCAGATTTCAAATTTCGGAAATTGTTTAGAAAAGTTTTAAATATTTGTATTAAACCAATTCACCCCCAACCCCCCGCCCCCTGTGATAACCCTAAGTCATGGCATGGTTGGTGCCATATAGCGCGGGGATTCGCATCAGAAAACCCTGTTAAGGGTGTGGCGCGGATGGCGCCAGGTCTGGCGCTGATGGCGCCAAAGTTTTCCAGCCCACGCGGATAGCGCCATGGGTGGCGCGGATCGCGCGGCAAGTGGCCTGGAAAACCATTTCTCACTGGAATTCCACGCGGACAGCGCCAGAGGTGGCGCGGGTAGCGCCACAGGTTCTGGAAGCTGACGCTGATGGCGCGGAAGTGGCACTGATAGCGCCAGAAGCACCGCCATTGTGGCGCGGATCGCGCGGGATGCGGCGCGGATCGCGCCAGAGCTCGGGCAGGCTGAGTATAAAAGGGCAGAACGCGTTTTTCAGAAGGAAAAACTTCTTCTTCTTCTTCCCTTCGCCCTGGACCTCCATTAAAGCAGTTCCAAGCTTCCAAGGACCTTAGTTTATGATCTAAACACCTCCCAATGACCTATAAGCTTGTGTGTATTACCTAGAAATCTTGAATCCTTCATTCCTTCTCTTTGAAAACCCTTGTGAGTGAGAAATCCTTTCTCAAGGAATTAGCTCAAAGACTTGAGTTGGCTGAGAACAGCGGCTTAGGAAGGACACCAGAGCTTGAGAAAGCTGTTCTGAGGTCAATTGAGTCGCCGCTGAGGTAAGAAACTCAAGTTCCTTTGGGTAATTGTGAATTTGGGATTTCCTGAGTAATGTGACCCACAGTGAAATGGGGCTAGAATTAGCCCAGGGTCCTGTAGAGAAACTTACTCAGGGCAATGTAATGATGAAGGATTAGCTTTCAGTTTGTAATTCTGATGACTTTGAATTTTGGCTCTGTGTTATCTGTGTGACCTGCGTAATGGTCACTTATGATTATCTGTTGAGATACCAGAGCCTTAGTTATGCTTATGTTGAGCCTGAGAAAAAGCCTTGTGTGGGCAGATATTGATTAAACCCTAGGATAAGGGATTTCTGATATGTTATGTATTGTGAATTGTATGCCTGAGGGCTTATTTTAATATAAGGTTTACATGTGCCTTGATTAGGCTTTGATTCTGAGACTGTTGGTGGCAAGAGCCACAGACCTGGGAAGGAATTACTGACTGAGACCTTACCAGGTAAGTTCAGTGTTTCTTGGGGATGAATTCCCGCTTTGGTTGCACACCACACTCTTGGGGAGTGTTGGTCATGATTCATGATGCATGCATTGGCTATGGCATTACTTGTATTGAGATTGTATGCATTTGCATTTGATGCTTGTGTTGTGCTTGAGACATCTGCTGGCCAATAGAAGAATACCGACGTTGAGGAGCTCCGTCGGGTATTCTGGACGTTGAGGAGCTCCGTCCCTGGCATCGAGGAGCTCTGCCAGAGATCTGTTGGCCAACAGATACATACCGGCGTTGAGGAGCTCCGCCGGGTATTTTTGGGCGTTGAGGAGCTCCGCCCGTGGCATTGAGGAGCTCTGCCACACTATGACAGGCACTGACGTTGAGGAGCTCCGTCAGTGGGCGTTGAGGAGCTCCGCCAGGCATTGAGGAGCTCTGCCTCCTGTCATAGATCTGTTTGTGATGATGTTTATGTTATGTTGAGGCCAGTGGGCCATATTTGATGTATATACCTGTTTATGTGTTGTGAATCTGTGGGCCAGGGTGGGAATGATTTCCCAAGAACCCTGAGCTTACTGAGATATGTTATCTCACCCCGTGTGGGGCTTACATGATTTCAGGTGATGATTTTGGCAGAGAAGAGCAGTCTCAGGGCAGGAGGCCCAGTTGAGACTAAGCTAGAAGTTGGATGGTTCTTTTTGTTTTATTTTGATGAAGAGTTCTGTACTCCCTCATGGAGGGCTGATATTCTTTTGTACCACCACGGTATGTGTGGTGTGGACTGTGGACCTTGATATGTACATGTACAGAACCCTGTTATATATGATGTGTGACTTTACCCTGAGTATATTTGTCTTATATCTGTTATCTGCCTGTATTATTAAGATGTCTGGTTTTGATATATGAATAGGGAAACTGGATCAGCATGGGATTGTATTGTGTTTGGTATAATTATAATTTCACAGGTTAATATTCCATACATAATGAATCAAGAAAAAAAAAACGATTCTGCACTTCCGCTGAATACTATTTTATGATAATTGCGTGCTGAACTGATATTATTAATGTTAACGCACCGGAGGCCTACGGGGTGTTACACCCCCCCTTGGTTTATTTGTAGTGTGTTCATTGTATTTTCAAACAGGTAATCTGTTACATTTTATTATTCAAATATTGTAACCACCTTATCTCTTAACAGGTGCCTAATCATCTATAAGTCTCAAATTATCTACAAGTTATCATCTATAAGTTGTTACTTATCTACAAGGTATGAATTATCTATAATTTAAATTATATACAGCCTACAATTATCTATTAGCCTTATCTACAGGTTAATTATCTGCAAAGGCCCAAGGCCCACGCTCATCCTATAAATATAGGTTCCATCTAACTTCTTTACACATTTGACCTGAACCACATCTCGCTCACACTTGAGTACACACTTTCTCATCTTGACTGACACACTCAATTATATTATTCTCTCTGTAATTGATGTACTTATTTAAGCATCAAAGTCATTTTCTTTGTTTTGCAGGTCCCCCTCCTTAACAAGGTTAACTCATCGTCTAGCGTGTAGAGTTTAGAACCCACCTAGACCACGTCCACCCTTGTGCGTGGCTCTTTTAGATTTTGGTAAGAACAATTATAGTATATTTTTTATATATAATATTTATAATTATATATACACATTCATATTATAAAATTTTAAAATATTGAATATAATTATATTAAGTTAAGAAAGATAATTACCATTTTTACTTGTGAAAAGTATTATAATGTAACAAATTAAAAAAAGTAAATAAAGTTTAGAATAAGTATAATATAATATTCAATAAAAAATAAAATAAAATAATCATCATTAAGTACATTTTTTTAGAAAAAATATTATTGGTAAGAAAAATTAAAATAATAATATTATTATAATTATATTGAATAAAATTAAATTAAAAAACATATTACACTAAATAGTAATGTCTAAATTGTAATTATCTATAATAATAATTCAGATTTTAATAAAAACATATTAAGAACAAAAGTATATTAAATCATAAGATCTAAATTTTAAATACTAAATAAATCAAATCAAATCATTATAACATCTAAATTATATCACAAAAGTTTTAGAAAAACATAAATTTATTAAAATATTATCATAAAATTATTTAAGTAGAAGCATAAATTGAATAATAAAGATCATTAACATAAGTAATTTAATTATCTATCAATATTAAATTTGATTAAATCAAATCAACACCATAATGAAGTTTAAATTCTTCCAATGAACTTTATTTAATATTTAATCGTTAAAATTATATCATAAATAAAATGCTATTAGTTAATACCAAAAATATAAAATTAATTTTAATTATCACAATTGTATATTAAATGTCATTATTTTGAGAAATTTAATTCTTTATTAAATACAATTGTTAAAAAATCATAATGATGATGCATTACAAAGTCGAAGTTTTGATCATTGATCAATATTTATTCATGTCTCCTTTACCATAAATCTCCCTTACATCTAATTAAGTCAATGATTATGTATATGTTAATATAATTAAACATGTTACTGTCCGTTTTCTTAATGTGATAATTAGGCATGTTAAATTTGATTAGATTAATGAATATTGTAAAATCCAAATCTCCAGCAACAATTCACACTACTTTTAAATATTAAAACACTACTTTCAATTTTTTTTTGAAATATATTTTAAATAACTAATTAAAACAAAGTATATTGATATATACATAATATATTTTTAAAAAATACATAATTAGTTATTTTAACTATGAATTATTTTAAATTTAATTATATACTTATAAAATTATTATTATTCGTGAAATATATTATATAATAACTAATTTGAAAAAATGTGCATGAGTAGTAATATAATATTTAATCTTACTACTTAGTATCAAAATTATCAAAGTTAACATTTAATTATACAATATTCAAATATCTCAAAGAGAGGATATACACTTAAGCTCTAGTACAAAGAGATAACTTTGCTAAGCAAATGATAAACTTACTAAGTTGTGGTTTTTGAGCTTATATCAAATATGTCCTATTTCACTTAAGGTGAAACATTAGCCCATTAACAATTTATATCTTTGTTATCATCAAAACCATGGGTATCTAAGATCGTCCAAATGTATCATATTGGACCATCCAAATCTAACAGATCTCACATCTAAGTTTGTTATCTGACCATTAAGTGTATCGCAAATGTAACATCCCCTAATTTACTATTAAGGATTTATTTATTATTTCATAAATTCATGGAATAACTCAATATTTAATTGTTAAAATCAACCTTATAAAATGGGTATATTTTTTCTTTATTGAAATACATTGAAACACCAAAAATTGATTTCCCTTCTCGTTAGAACACATTTAGAAACATTTATAGATTAAATCCCATTTTTCATGGAAATAGTTCATTTGACAAAATAGATATTAATTATATGTCATTCACACCAGAACAAATTCATAATTAGAACTTCCTTATACAATCAACAAAATATACATTTACCCAATTTCTAATGAATATATATTATACTTGAGCCAACTAATAAATATTGGTACATGATATTAATAGTTCCAAGTCTACCCACATTTTACAAGAAAAACTAGAACTCAAAGCAGTGACTCAATTAAGACTACGACTCCAAAACCCAAGTAAGATTGTTAGAGTTCTTCCATGAGATCTTTCTCCTCTTTGTTTCGATGCTTAGCATCAACAACTTTTGTTGGCATCACCACTCCATCTTTGTCACTCGTAAAAGGTCCCCCATCACTCTTTGAAAAACAAGGTTGTATGGGTGAGTCTTCCACCCCCAACATACTTTAAACAAAAGGACTGAAGTTCACAAACACAAACTATATAACACATTTACACTCATAGTACTAGTTCTTGACCACACAAGGTCTCACTATATCGAGCTCAACCACCTCACTGACATGTGATCATAGAACTCTTACATCCTTCATTTATATTTCTGGTTGACATCATGGGAGTATATACCCTCACCTTGGTATTGCATATAGGATACTCCCCCCACAATGTGGTTATGCTTGGTGCTTGTTGGGATTGCTAAGTTGGCTATGTGAGTCCCTCAACCCATTGATGTATTACTACTTGACGCCTTCTTATCCCCAAGAATCCTTTGGCCATACCTCTATACCGCAAGTACCAACTATGGTCACTCATTCGCCTACAGGCTTAGGAACTCTCTCGTTCTTGCTTTTCACGGAGATTACATTTAGGGATGCCTCTTCTTTATGAATATTTATGGCGGGGTTTCGTAATTTAATTTGGTACCATGATGTGGTTGAACAAAAGGGAAAATGGATATACCAACATCATATTGTCCTCTTAGGGATGTGCCCTCTAAGACACATTATGTCATCATCGCCAACTCACTTTAATAGTCATTTACCAATCACACCTCAAAGGTTGCATTCCATTTCATACCCCTACATAGAAATACGTACTATCTTTTTGCACATCATGCATCGTTGTTCATTGTCTCGCATTATTGATTAATTCCATTGATGATTGATACCCACATATGACTTCCAACTCCTACTTGCGTCGTACGAGATAAGTTGCTATGTGTATTTCCAATATTCATCATGCAATACACAAAGTAAGGATTTAATTCTCAATTACTCAATCACTCATAAATCATAACATACATACTCATCATCATTCAAATAATAACATGAACAGGAACAATCACCCTTTGTGTTTCCTACCACACAACTAGTACACCAATGAATTATCATAGTCTTATGAAATCCTTCACTTCTTTCCAAGTTCATGATTCTCACAATTTTTTTACTAATAAGTTATAGAAATCTTATGATATCGTACACCAAGTCTTCACGCTCATGCATCATTTAGATAACTTTCATTTTGCTTTTGTTGTGAGTCTTTTACCTTTGATTTGATTGTCTCTATGTTGGAGTCTAGTTCCCATTGTGTAGTTATATTTGATTACTTCCAAGTTATAAGGGTAATTTACTATGATACCCTAGCACTAAAATCTCTCTATAAAACTTATTTTCCCTCATCAAAACTCATGTTTTAATTAATATTTAGGGGTTGGACAACAACCCTCTAGTTTCATCATTTAGATCACACATGATAAAATCAACAATTGCACATATAGAAGTTATGTAATAATTTAAAGATAAATCATTTCCAATATAATCAATAAGCATTATCATATCACAACAAAACAATGCTAGAATCATAAATTTCATTCATAAAGCTCTCACTTCAATCCAAGTGATAAAGCATAAAAACAATCACTTTACTACCTAGGTTTCATTTACTAGTTCCCACAATTTGTCATTTATCTTAGTGGAAAATTACTCAACTTCTCATAAATAAAATATCATTTAAAATTATTTAGAAAGTTCCATGAATCTAGATTACAAAATGGCATTTCAATGCTCAAGTAAAAATCCCAAAATACCCAATAATTTAAAAGTTAACAAATACTTTATTGAGTAAATTACACTCGCATCCCCTGTGTTTTTCTCAAATTTCACCCGATGCCCCTCCATTGTTTCACATTACTTTTACCCCCTCTGTTAACATCGTTAACTAATGTCAATTCAAATATGTGAGCAGACAAAATTGTCCTAATATTTTAATTGTAAAATTCAAATTATCCCCTCCCAATTAGTTTCAGAATTTATGGTTTACGTTCCATTCCTCTTCACCATTAGCGAGTACTATTCATCTTCCACTTGTTGGCGAGTTCTTCTTTAGCATCTAGGGGTGCGAGTTCTTCTTCAGCATCCAGGGGTGCGAGTTCCTCTTCCTCTCACGACGTTCACGTTCCATTCCTCTTCACCGTTCCTCTTCTAGTTCGCGAGTTCTCTGTTGTTCCTCTTCCGGTTCGTAACGTTCACGAGCGCCTCCATTTGTCTTCCTCTTCGACATTCACGAGCACTCTATTTCTCTTTTTGTTCCACAACTTCTTTTCACACTAAAGTTCTACTTGTAAGTGACCATTGGACCTTGTATATATGTTATTTTTTAAGAATATTAATTTAATTTTAATTGTTTATTGTTTCCTATTTCTGAATGGGGTTTCAATAGGGGACCAGTTTGAGACCTATAACGCCTGGCCACTTGCAGGATCAATGACTGTCCCCACATATCAACACAAGACTTTTTAGTGTGCTTTGTGTAACGCCTCTCTTTACTCTCTCGTGCTCAGTTTCTTTTAGATAAAATATTGTGTCCACTTTGTATTAGAATTAAATTATTTATGAATTTTCACAAAATTCTTTTCGCTTTGCTTGCTAAATCGAAGGGTTGTCAGTAATATAAACGATTTTCCTCACCACGGATCATGCAAATAAAATTCCTTAACACATATTGTTAACAGTCCAAGTACAGCACAGTTACAAATAGTCTGTTACAACATAAGATACAGACAGCACAGCGTAGTATCAAATACAGATAAACAGAAAATCACAAATAAAGCAGTCATCCAACAGCACACAGAACATCCAGCTCCTTCCTTAAGGCTTTCCTCAGCTTACTGTTCTTCTACTCACCCAAATAGATTGGGATCATCACAGGTGTCAAACCACAGACACAAAATATGGGTAAGTATTTAATAGACATGATTAGATAATTGACAGGAATTAAAATAACATCACAGACAAATAATTGATTTCTAGTAAAATAAATTATCATTTGTAAAATAGAAACAGATGCATAAAAATGATGCATGATCTCTGTATTAAATGATGCATGTCTGAGATCTCAGAGGCCTAAAAGGTACCAAAATCAATATAGTTTCACCCACTCCAGTGAAACCAGTCCCACCCACTCCAGTGAGACAGTCACACCCACTCCAGTGAGACCTCCCTCCACTCCGAGGGGATAAAAGGTACCATAAAACAGTTCCACCCACTCCAGTGGAACAGTCCCACCCACTCCAGTGAGACCTCCCTCCGCTCTGAGGGGATAAATGCAAATGATGTATGTAATGACTGGTTTTATTTTTCATTTATCTCTTTTATCATTTATTTCTTGTTTCAATTTTCATATCAACTAATTCCACCCACTCCAGTGGAATACGTATCAGATAGTCCCACCCACTCCAGTGGAACACAAAATAACCAGCAACTCACTCTTAAATCATCTTTGTTACATAATTTCAACAAAGCTCAACATCAAGTGAATTTTAACATGTCATACAGCTACATCATAAAATATACAGCAACAACCTACATCACCATTTAGTTACAAATATACAGCAACTTATTAAAATATCATACAGCAACCCACACAGCACTATTTATTTACAATTCCAGCTCCATACAGCCACAGCAACATAGTATCATACAACAATCATTAAATACAGCAACAGCAACATTACTTACAGCATACAGCCACCTTAAGTTACAAATTCAACAGTCTACAGCAACATAATAAATAACATACAACAACAACATACAACCATAACAGCAACATAATAAATTAAGTAACAACATACAATAACATTAAATCATTATACAGCAACATAATAAATTATACAACAACATACAGCAACATCAATTGTTAAATACAGCAACCGAAATACAGCATCATTAAATTACAAATACAGATACAGCAACATAATAACATACAACAGCAACATACAGCAACGTACATCAGCATAATATCATTTAGCAACATTAAATTACGTATACAACAACATACAACAACCTCCAACAACATAATAGAATATCATACGGCAACATTAAGTTACAAATGCAGTAATATACAATAACATAATAAAATACAACAGCATTATATTACAATTATCACAACATTAAGTTATTAGTAACAACATATAATAAAACAAACTATGACCACAAGGTAAAATTCAGTATTTTGGACAGCCATTTAATTAAGTTCAAGTTGATTATTGTTTAGGTTATTTAAGGTTAAGTCTAAATATTATTCTAGTTCATTGAGGACTTTAATCAAACACTTGGTGTGTTAACCTTTAAGTGTCATAAAACAAAGAGGAACATAGCTTTAAATTTAAATAATTTGACCTATCAATTATCTAAACCATGTAAACCAAATACTTCCCCATACCTTGGCTTTTCTTGATTAGAATTTTAGCTACTTCTTCAAGATACCTTGCTTCCTATACATGAGCTTCAAGGTGTGACCTTTTGTTTTTGCTTTTGTTTTAAGTGGAATGGTAAGTGAAAAAGATGCAGAATAGGAGATTTAATTTGGAAATGATAGAAGGATTAGAATAGAAAGGTTGAAAGAAATGTCAAAGAAATATGGCATGGTTTTGTTGGTTTTATACTTTGTTTTGAAACTCCTAGCTCTTCTCACGTGGATTCCTTAGGGTGTGACCTTTGTTTTGGGTCTTTGGTTTAAAGTGGAAGAATATGGCTGAAAAGGAGATGCAAACCGTGTGCTAACCCCTCTTAGTCGTTTTCCTCTTTTTTATATGTTAAGTTCCATAAAATATCCAAAGCTTTCATTAATTAACTAGCTTTTTGGTTGTTTCCTTTTGATTGGCTAAGGGTTTAGGACCTTACAAGTGTCCCTAATCTTGAACTTTCTCAAGCTTTCTTCATCTTTGATTGAAATGCACGGTCACATGATTTTTAGAAGCCCATCATATGCAATTTTTTTTGCTTAAAACCGTGGAATAGTTGTAGTCTTATTCCTAAATATTCTGTCAAAACCCGTATTACAAAAATTTTTATTTCGAACTCATTAACCGTTGGATCTTCTTAAAATTTTAATGGTATAATCCGAACTCATATATCTAATTTTTGACCGTTGGGATTTTTGAAATAATAACTATAACTTCCTCCGTGTCTAAAGAAGTCAAGAGGGAATTTTCTTCAATAAAAATTTCCTTAAACCATCATTGTTTCCTAATTTCCTTCTAATAACTTTTTCTAAATTTCTATTGGTTCATTCTGTTTTTAATTTAGTAAAAGATCTAGACTATTTATTTAGTACTTCGTTTCATAATTAAGAGTAAAATTCCCAGATTACATCTTTCCTTTTTTCTGTGCTTTTATAGAACTCGGATTGGTCTATATTCCATTCTTTTATCTCTTAAAATTTCTAAATATTTCATTCTATAGTTTTTCTTTACTAGGAATGTCAATAATTTTCTATCTAAAGGCTTACTAGACTTTTATCAGGTTTCCATAATCTTACTGAGGTTGATATGATCTTATCAGAGCTATAAAGGTATTTTGGTCATTTGAGCAAATGTTCAGGGATATTTTAGTCATTTGCCCCAGGGACCTAACTGTCATTTGGGAAATTGTCCAAGGATATTTTGGTAATTTAACTTAAGGATACCTTGGTCATTTCCAGAATTGTTCAGGGCAAAATTGTCATTTTCATCCTAGGGACATAAATGTCATTTCTAAAATTATTAGGGGCGTTCTTGTCATTTTGCCCTAAAATTTTCTACTATCTTTTCATTAACATTTGACTTGTAGTGATTGTCCATGATTCTTAAATTTTTGGGGTGTTACACTTTGTCCTCACTCACACACTTCCTGAGAAACTTCTCAGCAGGTCACCCATCCCAGAATTACTCCAAGTCAAGCAGGCTTAACTGTGGAGTTCTTAAGTTATGGGCTACTGAAAAGTAGATGCACCTTGTTGGTATAGGTAGTACCTATTATTTCCTTTTAAGTTATCCTCAACTGTACAGTCCCATACCTGCACAACCTTTGGATCCCTCTCGTTCGAGTGTGTATTCGATTCATTCATGCACCCCTCCCACTGGAAGCCTGCCAGGAGCCGCTCCTTATCCATGCCTCATTGCACCAGCGATCACTCCCCACCCTCGTCAGCGCCCGGGATGTTACAAGACCACTTATGATATTTAAAATCATTTGTTTATTATTGTTGATTAAAATAGTGTTGATATTTGAGCCCACATGAAACACAAAGAATGAACTTAAAATCATTTGTTTATTATTGTTGATTAAAATAGTATTGATATTTGGGACCACAAGAACACAATGGATGAACTGGAATACATGGGTCCTAAAGAAGAAGAAGAAGGAAATGTGTTAATACTACGTACCAATAAGGTGGGTTCACATCCAACAAAAAGTTAGGTTCACATCAAATTACAGAAAAAACAAAAAGAAGCAAGAGTCTTAAAATATTTTCAGGTTGAGAGGAAGAGGAAGAAGATGAAGGTATTTTAGGTATAAAATTTCATTAAAAGTCATATGACCAGCATGTTCTTAATTTATGTTAAATTATTAAACAGTGTTTAGGATGGAGGAGGTCTGGGTGTAATGTGAACTAAACAATTAAGGGGTTTTTTGTAAGATGCAAAAATGAAGGGATATCAAGTGAAATTTAAGCAAAGCACAGGGGGTGCAAATGTAATTTACTCTACTTTGTTTTATCATTGTGCAATATCCTCTTCTTACAATGTAAATTTGTCACTCATTTCATAAAATTTATCAATATGGAAAGCTCTAAGTGTCTAGTTTTGAAAAAGGCATCACCCAACATTAGAAGATAACCACACAAAGAATTGCTCATTTTACCAAGACATATTCAAACATGATAGTGAACAAAACTCTCTACATATACCTACTCTCACTTCTATTAGCTTCCTAGTCATATCAATGAATTAATTTGTGAATGACCCCAAATTTTAAATCTTATTAAGTCTAGTTTATAGAGGTGTCACCCAAGTTCTCATAACATCTTTACATCAATACTAGTTTTCGAAACAATGAATAAAGGTTGAAATAGAACATTCAGCAAAAGGGTCATTTTGTAAAAATCATAATAAATTCATGTTACCCAAATTCAACGTATTTTATAGGGTAAACTAAGTTTTAGTCCCTAAACTTTTGTTTGACTGGTGAATTTCCCTAAACTTTGTTCCGTTAAAACTTTTAGTCCATGAACTTTTGAAAAATTCAGCTTTTAGTCCTTGAAAACTCATTAATAAGTGACAAAAACTTAGTCAAACAAATTTTTAGGGGCCAAAAACATTAATGGAAAAAGTTGAGGGACCTTGACTTGTCAAACAAAAGTTTAGGGACTAAAAATTGAATTTTGAAAATGTTTAAGGATTAAAAACTTAATTAACCCTATTTTATATGGATTCATATTCCTTAAATGTCTACTTTCATAAGTGTAATTTTACTTTCACCATACAAGGTCCCAGAAAAACATGATACTCAATTCCATGAGATAGGTTAAAGCTAACATTTCACAAATAACTTGTATGCATAAATTTCAAAACCAAACAACCTAGCCATTCAATTTTCAAGCATCATATCTTTTCATTTTGCAAAGCAAACATCACAAAACAAATCCTCAACATATATACATATATGACCAATCATTTTACACAAGAATCAACTCATAATAAGTATTTAAAACCTCCTTTATCCACTGTCAAACACAAATTCTGATAAGTGCACAAAATAGCCCAAAATAAAACATTAAAACACAAAAAATTTGGTACCCAATGATTCTAGAAATTAACCCTAGCATGTTAATATGAATCTCAATGTTTTCCAGCCCATAGAACTTGATTTTCAGGTTTATAGCTGCAAATAAACACTCCTATTAATAATACACTAAAAATAGAGCCATAAATCACATAAAAACTCATTTTCTCAAACATAGATTAATAAATTCAAAGGCCACAATGACCCATTCCATGGAGCCATTCTCAATAACAAGACAAATAACATGAGATGAGATATACCCCCCCCTCTCCCCAATACCTCAAAAGCACCAACTTGAAAAACATCAAAATTGGGTTCCTCTTGTAGATTAACTCTTCCTTTTCCACATAGTTGAAAATGGGTGCATGGAGCTTTGTGGTGATGGAGAAATTTTACAAAAAAGTTATGGAGGAGTAGAGAGAAGTTGGAGGAAAATATAGAAAATATAGTGTCTTGGAGAAGGAGGTAAAAGAAATGGTCATGAATGAGAGTGAGAGGAGAGACTTCTAAAAAATGACTCCCTTACCCCTATGTATGACCAACGCTCTTCTCTAAGACTTGGGGCCAAATTTTTTATTTTAATTGTGCCCATATGAGACCCAATTAGGGTTAGAGTTAGGGTTCTCAGATATTTTTGGTCCCTCTAGGTCTCAAACAAACAATTAAACAAATTTTAAATCGTATCCTTTTCATAAATCATTTTTCTAAGACTCAATTAAACTTTACTTAATTTATCTAGCCTTTACTAAACTTAATTACATCGAATTTCATAAGTTACCTAATTCATTTTTTTCACTAAAAATCCATTTCCACGTTGATATTAATTAATTAAGTCCTATGCCGCATTAATTCCTCTATTTAGAACTTTTTAGACTTTAATTAATGCAAGATGAACTTAATTATGCTTAATTATCTAAATTAAAAATTCTAAATCACTAATTACATTAAAACATTTAATTTCACTATTTAAAGTCATTACAAACTCATAAGCAGACTATTTGTACAATTAAAACTCTAATTTTCCATTCTAGACAAAAGTTGCACATATTTACCATAATATCATTAATGAGTTTAGTCAACTCCTTCCCATAGACTACAATTGATTGTAGACTTTTGTTGATTTACCACTACTCTTATGCATTCTAGCTCACTACACCTTTATTGAATTAACTTTTTCTTTTCCCATATTATTATTATCATCATTATTATTATTGAATTTCTAATATTTAAAAAATTGGGATGCTACTACAAGCATGGTTTTTCATTTTTCATCATATGAGTTTTTTCACATAAATGCAATGTTTCAACTGTTAAGTTTTGATTTTTGTAAAAAAAACATATTTCAACAATTTTGAGGTGCTATCTAATTCTCTAGCAAATGATAACAAGTTATTCCAATTTCCAAATGCTAAAGATGTGCCTTCAAAGGTTTGGGTACAAGTGTGATAAAATATTTCTACATTGTCATAACATTACATATGAATTGTCTTGCCCTAACTTTTTTATTAATCATATAGGTTGCAGCAGAAGACAAGATGTCTCATTTCATGGAGTGAAACTGCAAGAAACACACTAAAAGGGGGTTGAATAGTGTGTATATTAAAGATATAAACTTTTCGCAATATAAAAGATAATATAGATAATACTGTGTTAAACATCGATCGTCCACTGAGGATAAAATAGATATGCAATGAAGAACATAATGGTCATCCAGTGAAGAACATAATGGTCGTCCAGTGACAGATAAAAGGTTCTTGAAATAGTTTTTCAAATAAACACTTGGTGTTAAAAGGAGGAAGAAAGTGTAATAAGAATGCTTAATAAACCTTTATGGAGAGTAGAAACACTTGATTTATACTAGTTTGCTTAACCTAAGCTATGTCCAGTTCTCCTATACTCACTAATAAAGGGTTCCAATAATCAAAGCTTAATTACAAAACAAGTATTCTAATCTTTCACTCCTAGCTTTACAAGTATTCTTAACACCACTTCTAGTACCTTCTTAGACTCCCTCTGAATCTAAGAGCCCAAGTATTGTTTAACATTAAGCCACTCCTGGCTTTCACAAACAAATGTTTGAATGAATACAAGTATTCTTAACACTCAAAGAGTGAATATACAATTAAGCACAAAATACATAATAACTTTGTTTCGCAAAGGATAAACAAATGAAAATTGAGTATAACTGTCTAGTGATTTTAGCAATTGCTTCACGTATTTTCTTGCACTCTCATTTTATCTTTTTCGCCAATTACTTCATTGAGGGAGAGAAACTTTTATAGACTTCAGAGAAAGATCCGTTACGGGATCAGCGTTGATATCTTGAAAGGATCGTTGTTTCACACTAAACAATAAGGTGACGTGTCAAGCTCTAAATGGAGAGGACTTATCCAAAGTACAGATTTTGTCTGCAGTGAAAGTGACCTTTAAGGGAATATTTCGTGGAAACCTTTTATTCTCTTATAATGTCATTTTCTTAAATTCAAATGTCAATTATTCAAAATAAGAGAGGCAAATAGAATTTGAACAAAATAATACGCGTGCACTTCCCTTTTTTGTGATACTTAGTCTTTGAAACTGGACGTGTGAGTTTACCTTTAGATAGTGTGTTATACTAATTTACATAAGAGTGGATGCTCACTAGATATAGCGTTTTGGATGCTAGTTTAAAACAAAGCGTACTTTCTATAGTTGTGGATGATACTAAATGTTGTATATTTCTTTAACATACTAATCCTGTCCACTTGTCAATGAAAATAGTATGAACACACACAATAACCAAGAGGGGGTGAATTGGTTAAAACTTGGTCTTTTAAAAAATCTTTAAGAATCAGAGTAATCAAGATCGTATCACAATTGAACCAAGAATGCACCAACTAATCAAACCACTCAGCTCAAGAATACAATCCCAAAAACTATCACTTGTTGAATAAAAAAGATAACACCAAAGAATCACAGATTAAGATAGCAAGAAAAGATTAAAGAAATTAGTCAACACAATGGCTTATATTTGGTTCACTTCTCACCTTTGAGAAGTTACATCCAATTCTTCTAACCACAATGGTTAGAGTTTCACTAATAACAAAAATATTCTTACATGTTTTTTACACAATCACTCTTAATCAAACCTTGATTAAGAACAAGACTTCTAATTCTAACACCTTAGAATCTTTGTGATCAAGACATAGAGATCACCCACCTCTACTCTTATCCCCTAGGAACACCTATCCTAGTAAAGCTCTAAGAAATCCTATGTTATTAATATAAAAAGAATCCCAAAAGATTACACAGCTGAGTGTAAAGAAAGAAACCACATTTGATCCAGTAAATGAAGTATACAAATGATTTATCAGACTTGGATTGAAAGATGGAAGAAGTTGTTTCAAAACCTTCTTTTGAAACTTGCCTAAGAAGAAACCCTCTATCAAATTTTGTATCTTGAGGATTTTGGGACTTTGACAAAGTTAAACACTTGAAACCTTTTCTTGCACAGAAAGCTTACGAATGAACTTTGTAATTTCGTTATTATTTTTCCAAAACACCCAACAGTTATTTATGGAAATCAGTTTGTAACTGTCAGTAATCGATTAAATCGCTAATATAGTTGATTAAAACCACCAATGTAATCGATTATTAACAAGTTTAATCGATTAAAGTGTTCTTGATCTTTCTAGAAAATGTTTATGAACAAAGTAATCGATTATTTCATCATGTAATTAATTAACACGGACAGTCTTAGTTTTCAAATACGCGTCCATTAATCGATTACCACAAATCGTAATCGATTAACACAGGAAGACTTTTTGTGACTTTGTGAAGTGTAATCAATTACCATTCTATTGTAATAGATTAAGGTGTTCTTAAAATCCTAAGTAATAGATTACCACAAGTTGGTAATTGATTAAAGTAGAGAAAAAGTGTTTTTCTAAAACTTTAAACTTTAAACACTTTGGCTTTTATGTAATCATGAAAACCATTTGTTTCAAAAAAGCTATTTCAGTTAGACTTATGCTTTTATGAAAACATGAATGTGAAAACCATGAATGAGCTTCATGCAATGGATCATTGGAAGTATGATAAGTGCCCTATTTTAGTAAAATCAGGCTTACAATGATGGCACTTATCTTTTGATTTGAGTAAAATTGTTTATAAACTTGCCCTAAAACCTAGTTGATTTGTATTTAGTACCTATATAAATGTTGTTTTTCACATTTTGGAAAATTAGTCCAATCATATTTTGTATTTTGATAGGTTCTGATGGTATCTGAAGCATCCAAGCAAGCGAAAGGGGCATAAAAATCAAATTTGGGAGGTGTCAGAAGCAATATGGCCCAAAACTCGTCTAGGCCCATGACCTTTCTTCATTATTAAGGCTTTAACTCGTCCAAGCAAGTGAAACTAGTGTATTTTGCTCGCCCAGGTGAGTGGAGGCTTCCAGAAAGATGTATTAACTGGCACAGGCGAGTGAAACAAGGCCAAATTGCTCGCCTGGGTGAGTGAGCTTAAGCAGGTGACCAAATCCTATAAATAGGCATGCAAGGTGAAGATGGAAGCATGCTTGGAAGGCCAAGGGAAGCCTTGGACGAATTTTCTAAGCTTAGGAATGTGATTTTAGCTTAGGGAGAGTGAGAGAAGTGAGGAATTAATGTGGAAACTCTGCCCAAAAAAAGTGGTAATGGTTCCCTTCATCAATTCTTCCATTAAGGAGGTGCTCTCCACAATGATTGGCTAGCTTCTCTTAAGGATTGGATGTAATATTCTACCCTTAAGTATCTCTTTTAATATTTATTTATGCATAAGTATTTTCTATTTATTATTGGTAATTTCATTTTGTTCTTAATGCTTGATTCTACTTGATCACTAGTTTCATGAAATTGGATTCTAAGTTTAACTGGAAAGTACTCTTAGAATTTGAACTTAATAATTTTACTCTTTACGTTACGTTGCTAGGGATAGAGCATAACGTTTAGATTACAAATAGCATGCGATTATGATTGTAATGCTGGGTTATTCACTTCGTATGCGAGGGATCGATATTCGGTAAATATCCTTAGAATTCTCGATTGCGAGGGATCGATTCGAGGTGAATTAATGTGTGCATCAATAATAATAGAAAATGATTTATACATGATAATATTAATTGGATACTGAGGGTATGAATGATGAAATCCAATCATACGTTCTCTTCAATTAATTTCATTTTATTAGTTTTCGTACTTTTTAGTTATTTTTTGTTATTTTCGTAAAACCATCAAAACTTCGACCATACTCATTGTACATAACTATTAAACTGTTAAGTTTTATTTGGAAAAACTAAGTAACTCAAGTCCCTGTGGAGACGAACTTTTATAAATTTTGTAACTTATAACAAAAATTGGTACGCTTGCCAAAAGTCTAACAAAGTTTCATCTCATACACAAATTACAACTACCAATCAAATTGATTGGGCATGTAGAAAAGCCTAAACACTTTGTAGACTTGAGACTCAGCTTCTTGATCCTCCTGAGCTCCCCGTGACTCTAATAGTCAAAACTCATTAGAATTTATTGTTATACATCAAAATCCAAGGTGGATGAGACAGGTGGTCATTAAGACCTAACATGGAGATCATACTAGAAGACATCAACAACGCGAACATTGTAGCTAGCCAGTCTAGAATTATTAGTCCAAGTTCAAAATGTCTTCAAAGAATATTGATGAAATACTTTAGAGGCTAAAAGAGCCTATTTAGAGACAATCTACAAGCAAAAAATATAAAAATTCAATTGTCAAAACAAGCCATTGGGTTGACTAATTGAGTATTTCAATAAAAGGTTGTTCATGCAGATAATCTCTAGAAAAGGTTAAGCATTGTTTACTCATTTTGGACCCTCTCTAAAATATCATCTTTGATGGGTTGAAGACATTGATGGAAATCCCAAAGGTTACTAACAAATGTCCATCAACACAACTAATCTAAACTCCTAATTTAATTTTAAAACATTTTATATGTCTTTAATATGTCTTGTTTATGGCCTAATTAATGGATCCCCATGCTCTTTTGACCTCTTAAGGCATGATCCTTGACCATATTCAGCCATGGTTGTGGCATAGCACAAATAAATATGACGATATAAATAGGTATATGTATTACTTCTCATTTCATCTTAAATTTATTACCTTCATTTCTGCTAAATTTGGTGTACATGTATGAGTTCTAAAATTGAATATAATGTTATCATTGGAAGGAACACATTGTACCAGCCCATGCAAACTAGGTTGTTGATAGATACACTTTGAAAACTCTTTTACCAAGGGATCTGGTTGATCGAGGTATAACATGTTGATATGAGTAATTTGAGAAATTTATCACACAAATTTACATTAATAGTAAATGATATGTTTAATATAAATTTGATGAAAAGTTCTATTGGATGCCCAATCCATTCATTAGAATATGTTATTTACTATTCAGAATAGGTTTTTAGGCTAGTGGCAACCATGCTTACTGTGTTAAACAAGAAATTTACATGTATTTGTAGTTGTTTCTATTTGCCCACCAATTTTGTGATATAAATTGTTAGACTTAGGGGGAGCAAAAGAGGATCCATGAAGCTGATGATCTTAGACAATAATGTTTAGGTTTTTTACATGCCAATTCAATTGAATAACATTTGTAATTTGTGTATTGGTTTGTCTAAGTTTATGCATCCTATGATCCATTCCATTAATCTCATTCATGATTTTGAAAGCAAAGCTTCTTAAAAAGCTTTTCTGAAACTTCAGTTTTCATAACTTCATAAAAATTTAAGTGTTCCATATTTCAAGTTTTGGGAAAAACGTTTTCTCACTGGTTTAATCAATTACAACCAAGTGGTAATCAATTACTTAAAAACAAAGCATATTTAATCAAAATGAATCTCATGTTGTAATCGATTACAACACTGTGGTAATCGATGACTTGGCCCCTATTTTGATTAAAGCTTCATGTGATAATCGATTACATGGAGTTTTAATCGATTACATTGCTCATCAATTTTTCCCGAAAGCCTGAAGAATACTTTAATTGATTACTCAAGTGATTTAATTGATTACTGACAATTACAAATGTTTTTCTATAAATAGTTGTTGCTTTTATGCACATAAAAAAATGAACTTTGAAACCCATTCTTTTGAGAGAAAAGTTACAAAGTGCATTCAGTGTATGGCCCACAAATCCTCTATTTCAACAAACATCTAGAAATCTTGTGAGGATTTCCTTTTGGGAACTTGCTAAAGAGAAAGTTTTGGAGAGATTGTTTTGAAGTTTGTATTTTCAACCTTTGGTTCAAGATTCTTTAATCATTTGCATAAATTTGAATTGGATCCCAAGTTGTATCTATCCTTGTTACATTGTTGTATTTCTTTAAGAAATTATATGTTTGTAACTTGTGCAATAGATTCTTAGAGTTTTTTTAGAATAGGTTTTTCTAGAGGGAGATTAGTGAAGGGTTATTTCTCTAACTCTTGATCACAAAGGGTCTATAGGTGTTAGATGCCTTGTTCTTAGTCTGGGATTGATTAAGACTGATTGTAAAACTTGTAAGAATGAATTGCAAATAGTTAGATCCTAGCTTATTGGTTAGGAAACTAGATGTAGCTTCTCTTCGATTGAGAAGTGAACCAATATAAATTATATGTTGTTTTCATCTTCTCTAATCTTTTCTCTAGGTTATTAATTGTCATTCATGGGTTAAACTCTTTCATAATCAATAGAAGCAATCTTGTTTTAAATGTAATTCATAAAGATTGAAGGTTGTTTGATCAAAGACATTTTAAGTTTGATTTGAGATACGACCCGTTAAACTATAATTTTTTAAATGGGCAAGAAGAACCAATTCACCCCCCCTCTTGGTTTGTGCACTACTTATATTATTTTTTCAGGAGAGTACGTCCTTCAACCATCCCTCCAATGTTTGAGGGAGAACACTTTAGTTTTTGGAAAAATAGAATGCAAATTTTCATTTAATCAAATGACCTCGATGCTTGGATTGGAATTGAAAAAGGTCCCTTTATACCTACCAAAATTGTTGATGATGAAAAGGTTCCCAAAGAAAGGGATGAAATGATGGATACAAAAAAGAGGGTTGTGCAATATGATTTTAAATCTAAAAACATAATCTTTGCTTTGTCTTCTAATGAGTTTTTCAGAACAGTGAGGCACAAAAGTACAAAAGTAATGTGGGAGATGCTGGAGATCACTCATGAAGGAACTGATAAAGTAAGGAGATCAATAAAACATGCATTGATCCATGAATGCGAAATGTTCAAAATGAACACAACAGAAAGCATGTCTCAGTTTCAAACCAGATTCACACATATAGTCAACCATCTACTAGGTCTTGGAAAAACATGTAGAGGAACTCAACATCAAAATTCTGAAGTGTTTGAAAATACCTTGGCAACCAAAAGTGACATCAATCAAAGAATCCAAAGATTCGTAAAAAATTTCCATGGCTGCACTCTTTGGTAAGTTGCTTGAATATGAACTAGAAATGTCTCAACTAACAAATGCAGAAGATGCAGATAAGAAATAGAAAAGCATTGATTTAAAAGAAGTATCTTCAAAAGCTGAGAAAGAAGATGATTCAAGTGAAGATGAAGATGATGAAAATTTAAATCTGACTGTCAAAAGATTTGGCAAGTTCTTGCAAAAAAACAAAAACAAAAGGTTCCCTAAATCCAACAAAAGAAATAATAACAGCAATAACACAAACAACTTCAACTGCTTTGAGTGTGGAAAGTAAGGCCACATCAAGTCTGAATGTCCAATCTTCTTGAAGAAGCAATTAGGGGATAAGAAAGGAAAGAAAGAAGGGAAACCCAAAAAAACCTACATAGCTTGGGAAGATAATGTGTAACACCTTGAAATTTCGATAACTTAAAATATATGTGTGATGTATTCCTTGTATAATTTGATTATTTTATTAATTGGGATTATTTGAAATGTTATGTGAATTATCCATGTGCAATTGCTTGGTGTAGAGGACAAGTTATGTGGAATTTGTTTGCGCTGCATTGAATTGCGTGATTCTGAGTTTGATCTGAAAACCTGTTTTAGTAAAATCATTATTATGAATTGGTCAACCATTAGATTTCCTTAAACTTTTAAAGGTATATTTATAACCCACAGATAAAACGGTTGACCGTTGGGATTGGTGAAATAACATCTTTAGAGTGAGATAATAATTTTTCACTGAAACAGATATTTTAAAATTGGGTCAACTCGCCCAGGCGAATTTTTCAGGCATTTTTTCTCGCCTGGGCGAGTGAAGTCGGTGTTAAATATGTCCAGCAGCGTCCAAGCTCAAAAAAAATGGCTTCTTCTCCCCCAAAACAGCCACTAAACCTCCACCCCCTCCTCCACCAGTCATGGCCATCGGTGACCACCACGAGGCACCGTCGCTTGCCGTTGGACCACCACGGAGAGGAACACTTTAATCGGAGCAGAATCTTTGAAACTCTTCTCAAAGTTTCGGTAGAGAATGAAGCTTCCAAATCCTTCTTTCTTGGTATCCTAGAGGTAACCTTGGTTTCCTTTGTCTTCTTTTAGCTAGTTTAAGCTTCTTAGTGTCTCTTGTGTTTTGGGTACTGTTGTTGGGAGTTTTACACTTCCTTTGAAAAACCCTTTGAAAATGAGATGTTGTAAAAGTATCCTCTTTATAAAATTGATGTCACTTCTGTGATCCTTGTTGAACCCCGATCACATTGGTGTGATTGGAATTTCAAAATGATGTCTTTTGATGTGAACTCTCAAAACACCATTTTAACCCCTTTTTGATTTGAGTGAGTATTTGACCCCAAATATTAATATTGGTCTTACCTTGGAAATCTATATTAAATTATCTTCGATTTGATATATAGAGCTCTGCATTTGGACGAAAACACGTGTATTGAAGGATCTCCAAAACAACACTGTGAGATTTTAACAAGGGAACTCCTAGTTAGGTAAGGGAAGTTTATTATTTAGTTATAGTTTTGGTACCATAGTTGGGGGCCAGGGAGTCCAACTATGAAGATAATTGCATGTCCCTGCTATGTACTGGTTTCCAAGAAAAACTACTTTTGTAACTAATGGGATGCAATGTATTTATGATTGACGTGTGTTTGTTCCTGTGTGTGCTCATTTTCAAGAAAAAATTGTGTTTTTAACTAATGGGATGTGACGAATTTGTTATTAATGGATAAAATTGTGAATGTTGTTGTTGTTGTAATTGATTGGATTTTTGGGAAAAGTCTTAATTACAGAGGAGACTCTGCCTAAAATTTTATAATATGTTTTCCTATTTAATTCTTTATTAAATTTTTAAATAGGCATAAGAGTGTGTTTTCTATATTTTAGTCCTTCTCTTTAATTTAGAATTTTCCTAAAATACCAGTCTCATGGTAATACGGATTGTGGATGAATGAGGTGATATTGATGTCATTGATAATGTTGAAATGAGATGTTATTGATGTGTTGGTGATGATTGAATGAAATAATGATGATGTGTTTGATGATGTATAAATGATATAATGATGATGTGGTTTATGATGTTGAAATGAGATGAAGTTATTGTTTATGAGGATAATGTTGAAATAAGATGAATTTAATATATATGATGATGATATCGATATGAGGTGATGTGTATGTACATTGATACCCATGGGGGTGCATGATTAGTCATCCTTGCGGGAAAGGATTTGTTCCTGGCCATGATCATGCATTGATGGTATTCATGGTTGTCATTATGTGATGTGGATATACATGGATACCCATGGGGTGTATGACTGGTCATCCTTATGGGGAAGGATTTGTTCCTGGCCATGGTCATACATTGATGGTACCATGGTTGTATGCTGTGTATATACACGTGGGGTGCAGTGACCTGTCGGTTATCCTTGTGGGGAAGGATTTGTTCCTAGCCACGGTTAGTGCATCGGTGAGCCCACATTGGTGTGTTAGGTATGTACATGGGGGTGTATGACTTGTCATCCTTGCGGGGAAGGATTTGTTCCTGGCCTTGGTCATACATTGATGATGCCCATGTTTCATACTTCATGTGCATGGATGGAAATAGAATGAAGGCACGCGTGTACTTGTGGGTTTCAGTGGGCTGAAAATGCAGGTACTGAGGGGTCATCAGGTTTGGAATTCCCTAGATGCTGGTTGATCACCGGGTGGGGGAATGACCAGTGCATGACAGGGTGGCCCTAATAGGCGGTGAACCATTTTTCCTATAAAAGGATATTTCCGAGATATGGTACCACATTGCATGCTGATAGATGAGTTAGGTGCATGCATCATTCTATGCATGATTGCTTGAGTCATGAAATGTGTTGGATGATTGATTTGTTGAGTGTGTATTGGAATCATGGATTTTTATTAATGATTATGGTGGGTAATGTTGTTTCCTTCCCAATTGCTACTATCTGATGTTTGTTGGTTTTATATGATAAACTCACCATTGCATTTGTTGTACCTGTGTGGTTGGTACCTATGATAATCGCGAACTTTCGTTCGTGTGAGCAGATGAGTGATATGTTGTTAGCATATATAGTTTTTAGGATAGTTTTATTAGGAAAATAGGAAGAATAAAGTGAATAAATGTGAGAATAAGTGTAGAATTCATTACTTTTATGTTTATAATTGATTATATGCTATTTTGATGATTAGGGTCAAGAAAAGCAAGAAAAGAAGCAAAAGAAAGAGTCAACTGAGGCTGGGATTTCACGCTAACCGCGCTAGGTCCACGCCATTCGTGCCAGCTACACTGGGGTCTCACGCCAGTCGCGCCAAAATCGCGCTATTCGTGCCAGAAGTACTGGAAGCTCGCGCCAGTCGTGCCAGATCTCGCGTCAGTCGCGTGAGCGCTACGGGATTTCAGAATTAGCTTAAAGATAACATAAGAATGATGCATTTTTAGGGTTTTATAACCTAGGTATAAATAGAACCTAGGTAGGACACATTAGGTATCAATTAGACACTGAGAAACAGAGAAAAGAAGGCAAGATCAAAGGAAAAGATTCAAGGCCAAGAAGAAGCAAGAAGAACAAGAAGGAGGCAAGATTGAGGGGTTTGTGACTCTGCATACTTTAGCTTCTTCCTTTTCTCCTTTCTTCACATTGTATTAGGCCAGACATCATTATGTCTGGCTAAATCCTTTGTAATTATGGTTTAGCCAAAAGCCAAGGTGAACTCTGTGTTTCTTGAATTAGGTTTAATAAAGATTCTTATAATTGTTTTACTCTACTTTATCCTTCCATTATTATATCTAATTAGACTTGATCAATCTATTAGATTACTTAGGGCTATAATTCACAATAGGAATATTGGGATTTTAGTTTCTGAACGCAGTAGAGTGACAGTTGCGATATTACCTAGGGATAGGGATAAAGGACTGCAGATTCTTGTTATGCTATCTTCATGCTTA